>JAEANM010020633.1:0-12052 GCA_017656035.1 Myanophis thanlyinensis
TTCCCTGTTTGTTCAGTCAGTCTGGAGTGTCTGTCTGATTAATAAAAAGAGCTGTTTGTTCACAATTCAAGTCTGTCACTCCTTTCTGAAAACAAACCACTCAACATGACAGTTTTCTGTTAGGATCTCTTCATAGAGTCCTCCCATCCTCTGCTACAAGGACACTGGGGGAGTTAAGCATTATTGGTAAGACAAATGCAGGTCACATCTGCTTTTCACCATGATTCATTGCTTGGAGACTCAAGTTCTCTATTTGCACAAAACTTCATGTCTGCCATAGGAGCCAGGAAGAACTTAGCACAACAAGCATACAGCAATTACTAGAGATGGGATCAAATCACTCTATAAGATTTACACCCCGTCTGCAAGCAGTCTATGGAATGTATCTTCTTAGATCACTCTCCTTCTTAAAAAGAGCCATAAAATATAAACATGTCCCTCCTCCTGGCTTTTTTTTTTTTTTAAGCCAGGCAATTTCAGCTCTAATTTCTGAAACCCAACAAGGTAGAGTTAGTTGTAACCTGTGAGATTAAGCTGCCGGCTGTCAAATGTAGTACCAATATGATTTTCATATAGGGGTATTTGGAATGAAATTAATTGCCTCTTGAACATTAGCAGTTGCAGCAAAATAATGCTGCTCTATTGTCTCAAAAACAAAGTATTACAAAGTTATATTTAATTGGTTTAAAGCAGGGGTTTTTCACCGTGGAACCCCTTTAAATACCTTTTGTGGCCACAGAACCCCAAGACTTAACTCAAAATTTAAATCATAACATTTATTCTAGTCTTTGTGGACCCCTGTAATGACTTCATGGCCCTCCAGGGGACAGTGGAACACAGGTTGAGTGTCAGGGTACCACAAATTTAAAGCAAGAAACTAAACCTGTGGTTTCCAGTTTTCTATAAGATATGTCAAAATAGAAAGATACTTTTATTTTTAGGATTTTTAAGGGACATCTTTAAATTATTATCACTGTTATGATATTGATTTGCATCTATTAGAGCTTTGCTAAGACGACATTTATTTTTGCTGCTGGCAGAACTGACAAAAAGTCTAGGCTATTCATGATTGGGGAGGTAAATATTTATGTTACTGAAACAGCAAACCATTGTGACATCACAACATTTTGTGAAAAGGTTATAGCTACACAGGTTATTAGCAAACAAAAATCGGAAACAAAAGTGAACATGAATGTTGTGCACCAGATAAAAGTGTAGAGGAAGAAAGAACATGTTAAATAAAAACAAAACAAAACAAAACAAAACATAACCATAACCATAACCATAACCTGGCAACATTGCAGCTGTCTCCTAAAGCAAGAGCCAAGAGGACAGGACTAAGGCATGCTTTTCAATCAATCCCCATTTTAGGCCAGAGGGAATTATGGGAACCAGACAGCAACACAATAATAGCAGCTGTCAGATTCTCCCAATTCACCTCCCCTTAACAGAGAAGCAAACTTGTATATGTATGTACTCTGCAGTCTTTCTATATCCTTGCTTAACATTGTCTGCCTGAGAGGAAAAACTGGGCTTGGATGTTACATTTCTAAACGTTGGTATGGCACTCACTGGATCTACTAGTTCTTCTGTTGTATTTTCCATATATGGGGCTCTTCATATTCCAATAATTATTCGGCAACATTGGAATTGCAAATTTATATCCAACTTGTAACTGTAAGTCTGTTCAGTCAATATTCAAGTAATTTATTTTATCGTCAAATATTCTCGAGCTGTTTAATGTAGCATTATATTTTTATGTAATTTATTTCTTCTTTCCTTTTCTGTATACACCGTATATTGTGTACCATCTATGATCTTATAAATGTAAATCATATGAAATGGTAGGAGATACTTATATTGTACCAGATTTAATATTTCTGTCTTTGTCCTGTTGTAAACATTGCAGTGGCTATTACCAGTATAATACTCATAGTAAAAGAAAAACTAGAATTCCACATTTATTATCTGTTTAATGGGTATATGAACAATTTAACTTTTGGAAGACAGTAGCAATCAGGTTTCTCCCTTAACTTGAGTGAATATAACAATATTTGTAGATGAAATTGATTGATTGGCTGGAAAAACATTCTTAATAAATGCTCAATGTATGTTCTTTCTTCCTTGTTTCAGAATGAAGATTCCTCACAAGGAATACATGTGTGAGACTTGTTTGAGCATTGCCATTCATTTTCAACTTAAAAATGTATTTTACTTTAAAGTAAGGTTCTTGATTTATGTGAGAATATATAATAATTGCAATCCATTTATCATCTGCTGAAGTACTGCAGTTGCGAGTTTCTCTTCTAGGACACAAGAGCCAGCCAGAAATTCAATTTCCATTTGGCAAATATTATCTTTCTATTTAAAATGTGAAATCATGATTCTTTGGTTGAGGAACAGGATATCCTTACATAGAACCACAAATCAGCAAAGAAAAAAAATCACTTAAACAGGTTGTCAGTGTACTTATTAAAGATTTTAAACTTCTTTTTTCTGTTTTGATAGAAAGTGCATAAAATAGAAATTCATTGTTTCAGAAAGGGATGTCAGCAGAATTCAGTTGTTCATACTTTTATCCTTCTAAATGAAAAACAATGATAAATTTTGACCCACAGCATTAGACTTCTTACATTATGTCTTAATACTGATTATCTTTCAATAATTAGGAATAATGCTGCTACTTATTGATAGACAAAATTCATTTACATTAGGAGCAGTATAGATCAAATTACTAAACAAATCCATATGTTATGGTTGGATGATAGACAGACAGACAGACAAGACAGATAGATATCCATCTAAACTTAAGAAGTGCACAAACATATTAGGAGAAGGAGAAATCTAAGACTCATGAGGAGAAAATCTATGTTGTAACTAGGATTCAAAAACACAATCATCAATCAGTCAGATTTAAAGTGGGTAAGAATCCTCGCATGCATCTAATACTACAGTCTTGCTTTAAGCATGAGTATTTGAAAGAGTATTTTAACTGAATTCAGTAGGACATTTCTGAGAAAGTCACTAATATTAAGTATAATAACACCGCAATGTTTCTGAAACTATAGCAGCATCAGTAGATTTGATTCACTGAGGAAAAAACACATGAAGATGTGATAGTACAAGATGGCACATAGCAACTGGGTGTTTGAGTTGACTACAAAGTATTCCATATATTGTTAAAGTTATTTTAATTAGCCTTGACCTTAGAAAATCATTCTTTCTTACCTATGACAAACCTGATTTTTTCATGGGTAAGGAACAACACACAGAATAATGTAATGCAGTTATTGCAATTTGTCACATAAGAAGAAGAAAATAAGAACAAACAGTCTATGAGGACTCTGTTTTAATAAACCGTTTCTCATGTTTCACAAGAAAACGGAAGATACTATTTCTCTTTTTTACAAGATGAAGGCTTTCAAAGTATCCCTTTAATGTAGCTTTTTTCCACATGTGTGTAAGTTGATTGTTGGAAGACATGAACTGAAACATCACAAATGCAGTATGTAATTTAAAAATACTTAGGCCCAATACTTTTGTACACAGTGCTGTGGCACTTTTGAAATGGAAGAGGGGGGGGTGCAGAGAAAAGTATTGGTTCAAAGTGTTATTTTAAAATGCTGTCATGGCAAGTTCTGAACAAGACTACATTGCAATGATTGTGATGTAGAATTGATGCAAGTTGGATACCAGGCAGAAATGTAAACTTTGATTTATGATTGCATGCTATCATATATCCAGAATGGCATTAAAATGTCCTACAAACCTGAAATTGGTTTTGAAATATGGGCCTAATCTCTGTTGAAGTAAGCATAGAGTTGTAAAATGACGGGGATATTTTGCTTAGATTCTTGTACTTAAAAACTCTATAAATAATTGATTTTCTTGTTTAAGTCATTTGTATAGTTTATATAATTCAATTAGAGACACCATATTTTAGAACAGGGAACTTCTTTAGTACAATTCAATATAATATTATAACTTTCATATTACAATTATATTATTTCTGCCATATGATTGTCTAACTCAGATATGGGAAAACTACGGCCCACGGGCCACATCCGGCCCGTTGGGCTTTTTAATCCGGCCTGCCAAACTAGTTATTAGTTAACCGTTAACCTCTTCCTTTTGTAATGGTTTTTACATTTAATTTATATTAGTTCACACAAACACACCATTCTCCTATTCTGGCCCACCCCTCTGTCAAATTTTAGAAACCATTGTGGCCCGCGAGTCAAAAAGTTTGCCCACCCCTGGTCTAACTTCTGCTTAAAATTACACATAGGCTAAACATGAATAAATTTATCTTTCAATAAAAAAGAATATATGGAGCTCAGGGTTAACCTGTGGAGTTCTTGGTGTCTGATTGTTTTATTTGCTGACATTTAATTATCCAACTAGGAAACATTGTCAATGCAAGTAAGTATGGGGTTTGCTCCATGTTTATATATAGTAGCTTGCTCTGCCCATTTTGGTGGGGGTATAATTTTCTCCTTAGTAGGATAATATTTTTTTCTTATTAGTACATCAAAATTGGATTCTTTTATTATCTTCCTTTTAAAAAACATAAAATAAGTCTAATTCATTTCAGTCAAGTTTCATTTGTGTTAAAATGGAAAAATTCATTCAGTACTCACTACTCATTGTCAACTCAGTTTTAAAAACAGATTTCAGGATTGTTTTGGATAGGTGACACATATATAAAAGTTACTGTATGTTAATTGATGTATTTTAGACAACAAATTAGTTTTAAAATCTAGTATAATCAGTACGCTCCAACTTTTAAATGCTGGGCCACCTATAAATATGAATCTCTGCTCACTCACAAGGAAGTAATAAATTAGTACTACACAGAATGTTACTCCAAGGAATAAATTGATGTTGGAGGACACAGTCAACCAGTGTTTTCATTGGGCAAAAATGAAGGGAAAAATTGGTTTGTTTTATCTGAGTACTACTTTGAAGATAATGTGTTTCATATTGTTCTCATTTAAAATGTATTTTTCATTTGAAAACAGATGAAACTGAACTGAGCTAATCAGCAAATTTGCCCTGTGCTTTCTAAAATAATCTGTGTGTCTTCAAAATAATTCATTCAAATTAAATACTATTACATAATTATCAAATAAATGTTGATGAGTTGCCTTCAGGAGACTATCCAAATAACATTTTAAATGATATTAAGCTAACTTAAATGGACTTCTATTTAGTTTACACCTTGCATAGGGCCCTCTAGCCTTTAAAAGCATTACATTACTATCATGCCAACATAATGTCACTGCTTTTCATGATGTACTTGCTATTTATGCAGCAGGAAAGCACTATCTAAATCTCATCAAATGTCAGTTTATTTTTAATTGTACGCTTCACCGGAGCTGAACTGCAATCCATAAATTTATTTCTTTCTATAAGTAATTACATGACAAGTTTATTGGCTTTTCAGTAGTGTACAGGATTAAATATCAAAGCTATGAAAAGTAAGTGTGATTACCAAAAATGCTTTCAGACTGTTATATTGAGAGATCTGCAATGAAGTTACTAGTTGGAGACTGTTTTGGAGTCTGGGGGAACTTGTGCTAAGGTGACATTTGCTAATCAAAACAATACATTCCAAATGAGCCCAGCTCACCGAGCACATTAAGAGCAATCATGTTCCATCAAAGAAAGTGGCATTAACAGGAAAGTGAATAATAAGAACGCTTGCTTTTTGTTCTACTGAGTACAAATCACTAGGCTAAGTACAAAAAGGCTAATCAACAATACATAATCACTAGAGTACCAACAAGCATGCCAGTTGAGAACACAATTAAGACACTTTAAAGATACATAAATGCATCTGCATAGACTTAAGATTGATTTTCTTTTCTCTTTAAAAGTAAAGAGCTTTGCCTTCATATGGTGATTTACTGCACATTTCAAACATTGTATATAGAATGTCCAAACAATCAGAAACAAATTCCTTACATCAATGGGACTTTAGACAGGTATTTCTTGGATAATAGTTCAACATGAATCACTTGAGAAACCATTTTTAAAATCAAGAGAACATTTTGAAGTATTTTATGATACTCCATTGGACTTTTCTAATAGGAAAGAAAATGAGAGTGCCCATGGCAGTTTTATGGATTTCAGCCACCATATATTAAGAATTTAAGAATCCTTCGATAATTCTTCAGATTAAGAATTCACCATATTAAGAAACAACAACCCATTTAAATATGCTGGGGAGCTATCTATGCATTATACTATTTGTCAGGAAGTAATAGCTATATTTGTGTTGCACAAAGGAGCTGTGTGGGTGTCAGATGAGTTTCAATCAGGCATCATTTTAATCCTATTGTCACTGACTCAAATAAGACACCAGAATGTATTATTTCAAATTTATGGATGGGGTGTGAATCGTGATTTTGAGTGCTTCTGAACATAACTACTGGGAAAAGCATAAATTTCAGAGTAAAGAAATATTTATTTTAGAATACCTCTACCAGTTGAGTACAAAATTGCACTAGCAGCAGTCAATTCGCACAATAAGAATTTTAATTTCATTCTTCTATCTGACATGCATTCCAGATCTCACATGGACTTCAGGGCATAGGAAAAGAAAAACTGCTCCTGCTTCTCACGAATTCAATTTTTGAGAAGAAGCATTTAGATTGCACTGTTGTGCTTTATTAGATGCAGAGGACATTTTCTATATGGGTGAAGAAAAACAACTGTAGCAATTCAATCTACAGTCTATCGCTAATCTATTTTACACACTGATTGATTCAAGTGAAGCTCTGCAGTCTGCTTTTTAGTCTCCAGTAATTCAAACGCTAGCAAAGGCTTTAATTACAGAGGCACCAATATCTCTACAATGGTTTGTGAATTAGGGTTTCCTTAAAAACCTTAAACAAAATGGAATGCAATGACATTAGTGAAAAGTAAAACAAGAAGACAAAGGACACAATAGTTGCAGTCATTTAATGATTTCTTTTCACCACACCTCATGTATCTCGTCCCTTGTCATGCAGAAATGGAGGACATGTGACAGCTCTTCCTCATATTTTTCAGCTTTGGAGTCCCAGTTAATGCTGTCAGACTCCATGGTATCCAGTTGTTGCTGTAAGTTCTTTACAGAAACATTAAAG
Organism: Myanophis thanlyinensis; assembly: GCA_017656035.1. Taxonomy (NCBI): domain Eukaryota; kingdom Metazoa; phylum Chordata; class Lepidosauria; order Squamata; family Homalopsidae; genus Myanophis; species Myanophis thanlyinensis. The sequence goes on from JAEANM010020633.1 coordinate 7,134, forward strand.
GAATTCTGAAACAAAATATATAAAATATGCTGAAACAACAAGCAATTGTCTATAAACAATGACAGTAATAATGAAAAATATCATGTGGTAAATTATTATTTTCCAAGAGCATGGTACTCTAATTCTAACTCTTAATATTTCCAAGATAATGGAAATATAAATTTGAGTTCTATACCTGTCAACATATATGCAAGATATAAAGCTTCGTTTAAACCATGGAAAAATCTACTTATTTCACAGAACGTGCTGTTTCTTGTAATGCAGATGAACAGAGGTTCTACCGCTGCCCTGAATTAGTGGGTAAGGCGCATTCAGATAAATGACTCTGAAACTCTTTTCAGTCAAGTTGATTTATTTTATCTATTCATCTTTTACAAGGTAAGAAGCTACTTTTGGGGGACAATCTCCCCAAAACTGAAAGAAAAGAATAAACAAGATCAACACAGAAGCAGCAATAATCAAAAGGAAAACATAAAATAAGCCAACAATAGATCAATAAAATACAACAGAAACAGTCACCGGTCAAGCTCAAAAAGCAAATAAATCCAATTAATTAAATAAAATCGGGAAGAATGATCTGCTTTGTGTCAGAATATCCCTGGTGAGAGTAATGGCAAACACTATGTTCCTATTGTGAAAGTATCTACCTCCATTCTCAGAATTGTCAGAAGAATTTCCCAGTCCGGTCCCAGCTGGGAAAAGCCGACGTTAAAAGAATCTCGAACAGCAAGCTACCGAAAAGCAGGTCTTTATTACAGGAAGGCAGTGACAGAAAGAGAGTGATTTCAGCGTTACTGCCCTTGCAAGGTGGTCTTTTGGGTCCTAAGTTGGTGATTTTTATATGCTTTTTCTACCCCGGGGCTATGGGAGTCGTCGGACCCTTCTTTTGTGTTTAAATGGTTGCCCAGAATTTCTTTTCCTGCTTTCTGGGCATTTCTCTTGTTTAGTTTCTATTTTGGATGTTAATCCTATCAGGGGCAGGATGAGGAATTCCTGGTGGGTTATGTTATGTGATTTTGCTTTAATGGTTTTGATTCTGTTTCCTTGCGCCTGCCTTCAGGCAAGTGTGGAATCTATTGTTTGTTTAAAGATGTAACCTTTTTACAAGTTGATAATTGCTTTTGGTGGATACGCCCAGAAATCTGCCTGTAGGTCTTTTCTCTGCCTTTGTAAGAAAAGTATGCTTTTTGAAATCTATATATGTGAAGTTTGTATTTTGAGTAAGGTTTTGAATTAGGATGGGTGCCCTGGGGTAAATCTTCTAACAGAATGAAGATATTTGATAAAAAAAAAAAAAAGTTTTAAGGAGTGGATGAGAATAGACATGGCAAAGTAGGAAGTCTATGAGATATTTTGATACAATGTTTCTGCAGTTTCCCTTACCTTAATTTATTTCAACACATATAAGTAGTATAATAGGAATGTTACTATTTTATTTCTATGAAGCTGAACTATCAGTCTTTCCATGGATCTATAGAGGAATATCAGAACAACATCAAAGAATAATAACTTTTTCCTACTGCTTTCATTTTTGTAGCATCAGAACTTTGTTGATCTTATAAGGAGAAAAGAGAAGAAGAAAAGAAAGGGTCTGTATTGATGTCAAAGGAGATAATGTGGAAAGGGAGAACGAGGCCATGCATGTATGCAAACTTTTGGGAAAGCAAAGAAAAGTCATGGTGGCTAGTGAGAAAGAAACAATCCTAAGAGCAAAAGGCACTCACTGGTCCATATTGGAGCCAGGCATCAAGGTTTGCCTTTCCTGCAAGAGATGAGGGAAACAGTCAATCGTGTCTAGCAATGACTGTGATCCAGGCTGGTTATCAGACCACTCTCAGTATGGATTGTATCCTGACAACCCACTGCAACCCGGACTGAAATTTCTGAAGTTGGCTTGGGATATCAGGAGGGACAAGGCTCTTATAGTATGGAATTGCCCTAAAAAAGGTTGCAATTGATGGACTAAGCTAAAACTGATCAAAGATACTTCACATTACAAGCTAAAGCTTTGCCTTACTCAAAACCATGTACATTATGCTTAAGGAGGGGTGCAAATCTTCCTAGAATAAATAAAAGACTGATAGGTATCATCTCAGCTTGTGAACCCTTGTATCAATACTATCTTCTTCTTCGCTAAGCTGAGTTCCAATTAACAGTATTCACTATAGCCAGTCATCATTTGTTTCAAAGAAAGTTACATACAATTAAGTGATATATAAAGAAGACAATAATACTACTAGTCACTCAATATAGTCCCATAATGTGGAAAAAAAAGTGTGATGGCAAAAGGTTCAGTTGTACTTCAGGCACTGTTGTAAATTCATAGTCCATGACTGATGTAAGAAAAAAAGTAGCTTGTCCAGGATAATTGCTCCCTTTTTCCCATTTTGGATTTGCTCTGATATTTACTTACAAGCATGTATTACTGTTGAGAGTATATCCCTTCCAAGCGAAAGTGCTGATTTTCCCCATTTTAGACTTGTCTAGTATTTACTTACAGGATGTTTTATGGTTGATAGTATATCCATTCCAAGCGAAAGTGCCAATTTATACATGTGCCTGATATGTATATGCTTCTCCTGAGCATTAGTCAGGTGGATCTTAGCATGGGAAGTGTCACTTGACACATCTTTCATTTGTAGGATCTCCAGTCCTCTCGATTTTATGAAACCTTCAAGCTGTGAAAATTATAGATATGTTTCATTAACATCTAGCCTTACATCTTTTAATTTTACTTTCACTGAGCATTCGGGTTCAGTTCAAAACAACTTTGACTTTAAATCCAGAATTTGGCCACCCAAATACTTTAGCATAGTTATTGCCTAACAACTGCTTCTTTTAAAATGATATTTATAGCCCAGAAAAAGAAAGTACACACGAATGAACGGGACAGTAAAATAACTGGATTCATGAAAATAAAGACAACCCACACTTACCTCCTCTCTGACTTTGTGGAATTTGACTGTCTTGTTGAAAACTTCATCGTATGTTGCCATCATTTCCTTTATCTCCTTATGGAGATGAATGAGCTCACTTATTTTCTCAGATTTTTCCATGTCAGGAGCTCCTTTCAAGCTCAGCTGGTCTGATAATTTTAATGTGTATTCCACCTCAGCATTGAGTTGCTAATGAATTAGGTACAATAAAAATATTCAGATCTCAAAGGAAAGCACATTTACATTTAAGCCAAGCAAATCCCTGTTCATTTTGTTTGAACTGTTACTTTCCCCTTGTTCTGAAAAAGCAAATGCACTAATTTAAGTCTAAATGTCTTCCTAAATTTTGCTGCATAACCTGCAAATATGGTTTTAAATATATGTTTTTTTCATTCAGCATGGCATGTTTGAATTACCCTAGGATTTATAAAGAAGTAAAAGGCATTTTTCTCAGTATCTAGAGAAACAGATAGAACACATTTTTTCAACATTCTCAGGTTATGCATTCTTACCTGAAACTGTGGCTTAATTTCATTAAACTTATTTTGTAATTCCATAAGTACTGAAAGATTGCTTCCAAGATCAACTGCCAGAGTAGATCTGAGTCCCTCTTGAAGAACAACTAAGCGTTGTGTTGTCTATAATGCAACACAAAACAATTTGTAAATGTGTATTTTAGAATTTAGGTTTTTTGAAGTAAGAAGAGACCAGTTTTAAGAAAAAAAGGAATGTTAAACTTGCATGTTGTATAGTAAAAATGCTATAAAGTATGTTATATTATAAAGTATGTGCCTAACTATATATCTTTTATATTCATGCTATTTTTGAGGACTAGAGCGGACCAGAAGATATGAAAACTACATTGAATTATTGTCAATACATGTTTAAACACAAAGTTTCAGCTAAATGCTACTAGCCAAATCCAAAGCGGAACTGAAATTAGCATCTAGAGCGAAAGGAGAAAAAGATGCTTGTAGGTGCTGTTTTAATCTTTCTGAGCTCACGAATCTACTTTTCATCTAACAATACTGTATTTCCTGACATTTTAAAAAATCCTTTTACTGAATTAACTTACAAAAACTTAGGCTGGAATAAGATTTGTTAACTCAAAAGAGCTCATTTAAAACTGCCAAGCTATCTTAAATAAACCAACAAATAAAATGTAAGGGATCAAACTTTGTTCCAAAATTCCAGAGAAATTTAGAAGTTATAGGGGAAATGATTGAGTAGTAGATGCCATCTTCAAGGCCTTATGTTTTCTGATATAAAGCTATTTGCAAGGGTGTCTGAATTATGCTATCAGAATGCATTCTGACACACATAACAAAGAGCAGAGCTTTGATTATGTGGTTGACTCTTTGACCCCTTGTGATCACCTCTTGGCATTTGAGACATTCTTTGTACTTTGATTATCACACTACATATTTTATTTGCATATACACTCCAGGAAGGATTTCATAATGGCACATCATGTTTCCCTAAAATTGCTATAGGAAATTCTTCATTTTGAAAAACAGACTATTGTTAGGAAAAAAAGTCTAGTCAGTTCAGCTATTATGCTTTCAAATCTCTTGAATATAGTGCAGAAGAATTAGGTCTTAAGACATGGTGCTCTGATCTGCCCAAAACAAAATTTAAAAAAATGGCAATTGCATTTTACCAGTTAGGAATAAATGTTATGTAGATTTCACTTACATTTTTAAATTGTTCGTTAAATTTTCCACATTGTTGCTTGATCGATTGCACTTGATTCATATTAAGTTTCCATCTCGCCCAAAGGTCAGTTAATTCTTCTTTTTCTTTGTTCAGAATATCAAGAGTACGTTCCGTTACTTGAACAACATTTTCCACATTCATTATTAGATTGTTATTCACCTGTTCCAGACAGAATTTATATATTTTTTCTGACAGGGACAGAAAGCGAACTATCTTTATGATGACATCAAGAAGGGCTAGAGATTTCTTTCAGCTCATGCAATTATA
>JAEANM010020634.1:0-12051 GCA_017656035.1 Myanophis thanlyinensis
TTGTTTGTTTTTTGTTTGTTTGTTTGTTGTGGAAAATCCAATAAAATTTTATAAAAAAATAGAGCAAATAAGCCAACAAATAAAACAATGACAAAAAAGAGATAATACCAAAAACAATAAGGATGGATGAAAGAAGCCAAGGGGAGAGTATTTTAAGAGAATTAAAAGAGGAACCAAAGAACCAGGAAGTTTTTTGGGGGAAGAGAGATGGGGCAAGAAAAGACATTTTGAAAATTAGACAATGGAAAAGGGTAGAGAAGGGAGAAATGTTTAAAATGAGCAGTCAAGATGTGAATGTAGATAGAAATATAGATCCAAGAGAGGAATATGGGAGGCAAGCTAAGAAACAAACTAAGCTTTACAATGGGCAAGGGACAATGATTAGAAAGGGAATATGTCTGTAGTAGTGGCATAACTAAAAGCTAGAATAGGGATGGAGACTAGAGAGAAGGGGATTAATAAAATACACAACTTTATATAATGAGAAGTAATAAAAAGAGGGGAAATTAGAATTTGAATGAAGGTATTATTAAGTATGTTTAAATATGTTGACTGGCATAAAATACTACACTGAAATACTGAAGAACCAAATAATGAAAAATTATAACTTAATACGAATATGTGTCATTAGATCTATACAAGCTTGCAAAATGTAATAAATATGATTAATAATATTTCTTCTGTAGTAAAATATATGACATGTAGAATATGGTGACTGGTATAAAAATAACACATTGCAATATTGAATAACTAAATAATGAAGGAGTATGATTTGAATAACTAAATAATGGAAGATTATAATGTAAGAAATATGTGTATTATTAGAATTCCGTAAGCTTGCTAAATGTAATAAATATGATTAATATTTTATTTGCATTAAAAGGTATGTCATTCAGAATATGGTGATTGGCATAAAAATGACATATTGAAATTTTGATTAATTAATGGAAGACTATAATTACATAAATATGTGTATTATTATCAGAAGTATATAAGATTATTAATTGTAACAAATGTGATTAATATTATTTTATTTGTTCCAAAATGTATGACACTCAAGGGCCACACTGTTCACGCTTTGATATGTTTGTAAAAAAAAAACTTGAAAAAAAGCCATTTATTATAATACACAGACATGCCCTAGTTAAATCTTCCATATCTGGACTTTCATGTGAAACCAGGTAAGCTGAAAGCAATAGCCATCCATGCTGATTTCAGATGAGGTATGAACTGAAAAGCCCCTTCCCCAGCTGTTGTTGTCAGTGGCATGGATGTCAGAGAGAACATTTGATCTAAGCATATTTGAGCCTGGTATGTGCTAAAATGGGAAACATCTTAACGACTCAGTCTGAGTCACTTTGAGTTGTGTTGTGGAGAAGAAGTGGGACACCAAAGTAAAAAAAGCAACAGGATTATTTCATCCTAAATCGGTGACCCTAAGGACATAGATAAACCTCCAAGTGATGACTGCAAGGAATATAAATACTTCCATTCCCCACCATTCAGTCAGAACTGAAGAAGCTTCTTGGATGAGAAGCGAAACTTCTTCAAGGAAAAACAAAGAAAGTCCAGTTGCCTTTTGGAAAAGCAGCTTGAGATAACCATGACATGATGACTAATAATCTCATAGAATTTCACTCTAAAAATACTGCTTCTAAATCAGATATACTGGATATCTGCAGAACACAGACTTGTCCTGAAACAGAAGATCCCTTATCCCACTCGCCCATCCTTCCCACTTTGGAGCTGACTCCAAATGCCTCTCCTCCCCTCCCCTGCCACAATTCAAGTGAAATCTCAAGACAAAATAAGCCTAGGCCTAGATGTTCTTGGCTTTGTTGTTTGCTCTAGACTCTTGGCTACAGCATCCTGGCACAATTCCCAAGTGTGATGAATTAGCTCTGATAGGTTTTTATCCATTTACTTCAGGTCTGTGCTTAATCTCCTTCCCATTTGCTGTCCCTTGGCTCAAATATCTCAAAATACAACAAATAGCCTCCCTCTTTATCATCCCAGGCACCCTTCTCCTCTTCTCCATCACAGGCATGCTGGATGCTGAATGAATATTGTGGCTGCTTGCTAAAATGAGAGGCACAAGGCAACTGGGTGGCTGTCCTTGGCATCTACTCACTTTCTGTGGAAGGCATGTTGGCATGGCAACACTCCTAGTTCATCTTTCACTTTAAAGTCTTCCAGGCAGACGGCACAAGTCTGCTGCAGAGAAAGAGGAGGAGGAGAGAACGGGCAAACATCACAAAGCAGGAATAGCACAAAGGAGAATATCTGTAGCTCAGGGTTGAAAGGGAGGACTCCTTGGTACTCTCTGAGGTTGGTGGTTTTCTTGCAGATGTTTCATTACCCAAACTAAGTAACATCATCTGTGCTAGTCATAACAGACTAGTAGTGATGATGTTACTTAGTTTGAGTAATAAAATGTCTGCAAGAAAACCACCAAGCTCCGAAAGCACTGAAGACCCCCTTAAAGCAGGAATTATGCATGCTTACCTGTTGTAGATTCCACAGCAAACTATAGTTGATTTTTTGGGGGGCGGGGGGCAGCAAATCAATACTTTTGGTGGGAAACAGAAGGAAAAGCTTAGAATGGGAGGGTTCAAGAGGCAAAGTTCTGCTGAGTCATTTGCTTCTAATCATTATGCAGAATTACTTAGCTCATGGTTCAAGGTTCCTTGGATATCAAGGCAGATCAGTATGTATCTGGGTTTATTCAATAGCATTGGTCTACAAATAAGTCTTCTACAATCCAGAAGCTATTTTTACAGTCTGTAAAACTTTCTGAGAATGTGGGGTTGTGTAGAGATCTGAGAGAATATCTGTTATAGTTCAAATAGCTCTAGGGAATTGTTTTGCGTCATATTTGATTATGGGTCTTATCAGCATCATCTAATCCAGCCTTCCCCAGTTTAATATCTTCTAGATTTATGGGTTCTGCATATTTAGAACTTCCAACTAGCTTGGTCATGTTGGTTGGGTATTCTGGACATAGCAGTTCCAACATGGATCAGTTGGAAAAAACTATATATAACACTTCTTGAAAGTTTCTGGAAAAGACTTTCCCTACCATTTACCATCTCAAAGGTAGATGAAGGCATACAAATCTAAAGCAATTTGCAGTAGATTTTCGAAGATTTCTGATTTCAAAAATAATGGTAATAATATGAATCTCTAATCTCTCTCCTAAATTATGCTGCTTTTAATGGTCATCAGAAGATAATTTTTATTTGGAAAGACAATAAGAAGATTTCAGTTTCAGAGTTCAGAATCCTTTAAGGCTGTGTTTACCTAACTTTTTCAGATGAAGAAGCAGTAGTTCTATTTGTACAACATTTAAGCCTGATTAGTGTTAACCTTGATTATGATTTTTGCAACTCAGTGAATTCTATTAGAACGTATTGGGAAAAGCTGGAAAATAGGTTAATTCGATAACTGGATTAAACAGGCTGTTCAGATAACCTATGTTTCTTGCAACAGATTCAGATATCTCATAAAGAAATAACACATATTCCCTGGCTATAATCTGCCTGATCCTGAGCTTTCTGATCTTTTAAGATAGAGATGCCAAGGTGTGACCTTTTGTCAATTCTCCACTGAATTATGTTGTCATATTGGGTTTCTTTCTCTTTTGTTTTCTGCTGTGGATTTTGTTTTGTTAGCTGATCATTAAATGGAATGATATGATTGTACCATTGGAAGCAGTTTTGAAGTCTTCTAGTCCAACTCTTTAGATCAGGAATTTTCAGACTAACACCAACAAATGTCTGTTCAACTATTGTTTCAAATTCAGAGTGATGGAATACCCATGATTCCAGATGCTGGACCTGCTGCTGCTTAACAGCTGTCAGTCAGGAAAGTCCTCCTTATATGCATCTCACTGCATAGATAGTCCTCAAGTTTTGATCTAATGGAACCTGCACATTATGGTTGTAAATCATAACAGTAGTAAAATGTTACTACCATTGTATTATGTTTTTTGCAGTATTTGTTAAGCGAATGGGATAGTTGTACATGAATTCCATGATCATTAAGCAAATCCATTGTTTGCTATGGTGCATTCCCCCCCCCCAAAAAAAAAAAACCTGGAAAAGTGTGGTAGTTTTCAACACAACTATTGTAAAATGCTTTTCATTTCACCCTGCATATTGCAAATAGCCACAAATGTGGTTGTATTGAGTCAGGTACCATCTGTTTTGCACCTGCACATCTCATTTTTTCCTGTTTAAGTGCTGCACCATGCATTTCTCATCACTGAACTAAATTTTGCTGGAAAGGACTCAAAATTAAACTTTATTAAAATCTTTTTGAATCTGTTTTAGAAAACAGTCATTCCCAATTTTGGATTATCTGCAGATTTTCTAAACATCCCTTCTCTCTCCTAATCATATTTATAAAAATATTGTACAGCCAGGACAGAATCCCAAGCTAACCCACAACAAACCTCTTTCCTACAGACATATATTTGCATACCCAAATCTATATATGTTTTAATTATAAATGCATGAAAAGATGTCTTGCTTTCATTTTTGCTGAGAAATCATTGACTCATTGGTGGGTTTACTCACCCCATGTAAGTTTAGCTTTCTGGCATCACCTTTCAAAACCACCTAGAAGGAAGTAAAGCAATAGATTAGTATCAGAGCACCAATGCTGAATGACCAAAGCAGCCAATCCCACTGAACATTGCACAGACAAACAGCAGCAGTTGCTAAATAGCAACAATATTGGTTGATGCAGAAACAACAGCAAAACCATGGACAGCTTTTCTGAATTGGGGAGATCCAGCCCAGACTATACAATTCTCCATAGTGCTGAGAATAGAATCCAAGAATGGGCATGGCCCATCAGATGATCTGTGACTGAGCCAATCAAAAGAGTCTGCCTATGCTGGTATCTCTAGTTATTTGGCTCAGTCAGAGATTGATCTGACGTGTTTTCTTGACCTCCTGCTCTTCTTGGATTTCTATTTTTCTCTTCAATTCCAGCTTCTTTATTTGGTTTTGTTTATTCACTCTGCAGCCTCTTCTACCAACCGGTAGAAAGAGCAGTGTCTGCGACGGGGCCTTCCTGGCTGGGGGGAGCCATTTCTTTGCGCTGAGAGCGTCTTTGGGTGTGATCGTTCTGTGGAGGCCCCCCCTTGCTGGGGGGGGTGTGCTGTTTTCCTCACACGGCGCTTCCTTCAGGTGGTTCTTGCCTCCTTGCCTGAAAGCTGCGGATCCTTGCCAATGATCTGGATGCCTCCCCCCCTGGCTGGGGAGAGTTCTTCTGCTGCCGTTCCTCCTGCCAGGCTGAGCCTCTCTGGAGAGAGCAGCCTTTGATAGCGTTGGGCTGGTCGACGCTGCTCCTGCCAGTCCTCCCCGGCTGGGGAGAGTTCTCAGCGCAGCGCCCCAACGGAAGTGACCCGGCTGGTGGCTCAGGCAGATTTCTGCACATACCTTCCCTCAGGGAGAGCAATCGTGCCCAGCGTTACCTCCTCCATTTGCCCTGTAGTGAGAAGCTGGCTGACAACCAGGCATGTCTGCAGCTTCGGCCTAACTTATTTCCTTTAATATCCGCCTCCTTCTCTGGGGGTGGGAGGAGGACTCACTTTACTGGATTCAATCTGCTTTTCATCTCCTGCCAGTGACTGAACCCTTTTCCCACTAACTGTGAGTGCTTATTGATACTAGGGGAAGGGAGTTGAGGATTAATTACTCCCTTTGCTTCCCCTTGATCATTTCAAGGCCTCTTGGCTTTCTGACAGTTTGAGTTTCAATCACTCAGCACCCCCTCCAATCCAGAGAGGAGCTGTTAGGCAGTTTTCTGTGTATCAATTTGCCTCAGCCTCTTGTATTTAAATACTAGTGGCTGCTGGCCTGCTCTGCCCAGCAATGGATCTCAATTCTACTCAGCACCAGGAGGCCTCAGAGCCTCATTCCCTAGTTGAAGCCCCTTCTACATCACAGAGGAATAAAAGAACTAGCAAAAGCTCCAAATCCTCTCTTAGGCCTTCCTCCAAGGCAGGATCTTCTAAAAACAGGTCTCATAAGCCTAGGATGGAAGATAAATTGGCTTCCTCAAGGCACAGGGCCCTAGAGAGAGAATTTGCAAGGGCTGAATGTTGCCTACAGGAGGAGACAACTCAGGTATCCACTGAAACCCTCCCAGTGCTCCCTCATCTTACCCTTTCCCCGGGAGAACCTTCCCCTTTTCCCACACAGGCTCAGGCTCCTGCCATACCACCTGAGGCCACTTTCACCCCCACAGCTGCGGGGTTCAGGCCTTCTGAGGAGTCACAGGGGGCGCTAGCTGACCTTAACTCTATGATTACCCAGGCACTAGCTCAGGGTTTTGCAGGCTTGCAATGCAGCCTCCAGGCATCAACACACATAGCCCCCCAGGATGATGCCTTTTCTTTAGTTCCCTCGGAGGGAGACCTTTCTAGACACATTGCTAGATCTTATGCATCCTCTGCATACGGTGAGGATTCATTCGCAGAGGAGGAGCATAGGGACTCAGCCCTCTCTGAGGATGAGGCCATGGCTCCTGAAGGCCCCTGCTATTGCAGGTCTCTTCCTGCCAGACCTTTTCAATTCATTGCTTAATAAGGCAAGGGTAACAACTGAGCTGGGCTCTTCCACCTCAGCTTCTTCTGTTCCACAGTCAGGCACTACCAGGTTGTTTTCTTTTCCAGTCCCGGAGACTGCTGAAATTCCAACACCTCAATTAGTGTTGGATGTCATTAAGAGGCAATGGGCTCACCCTGGCACCCAGGTCCCCATTAGCTCACTGGATAAACATTTTTATCAGGAGGACGGAGTTATCTGATTTGCTACAGCTTCCCAGAGTGGACGATTGTATTGCCATACTCACCTCTCCCTCTCTGGCATTGGGTGATGCATCAGAGGGCCTGCATCCTGAAGACAAGCGGGTGGAATTAGTACTCCAAACTGTCTTTCAAACTGCGGGCCATTCATACGGCCATGGCTACAACTTTCTTCAATAGGGCCACCTTGCTCTAGCTACGCCAGATCCATGACAGAATTCCCACATCGGAGGCCCTAAATAAGGACCTAAATAAATTATTCCCGCATCAGGACCTAAATAAATTATTGGCAGCCACGCAGTTTTCAGCCAACACAACTCTTGATACAGTCCACTTTGCATCATGGCAGCCTCTGTCATCTCTCGATGCCTGCTATGGCTTCAGAACTGGCAGGCCAAACTATGAGCAAAGTGGAGGGTTGCCTCAGCCACCTTCCAGGATGGCCAGTTATTTGGCGAGGTATTAGATCCATTACTCGTTGAAAACTGGGACAAGAAGATCCTACCTCCACAGCATAAGAGGCTTGACCATTGCTTTGTGCCATATGCTTGGTGCCCTAGAACAGATTCAGGACCTGATACTGCACAACAACCATATTTCAGGGGACAGGGAAGACCTCAGGACCATTATCGAGACAAGGTACAGCCCCCTGTTACAGGCCAAATGGCCCTTTAGGGTAGTGGGAGGTTGCCCCTTCCAGAGGCCCTGATAGACCACATCAGGAGATTCCCACTGGGGGAAGGCTAAGCTTATTCACCCATCAGTGGGAAGCCACAACCACAGACAAATGGGTGTTAAGCACTATCAGATAGGACTTGACTCTAGAGTTTTCCTCCATTCCCCAGAGGCGTTTCATCGCTTGCTCAGTTCCATCTGACCCTCTTAAGCGATCTCTAATGGAACAGGCTATTATCCACTTGTTAGACATCCAGGCTATAGAACCAGTTCTGCCCCCCAAAGAGGTAGCAGATTCTATTATTTTTATGGTTTCCAAAGCCCCAGGGGGATGGAGGGTCATTCTAGACCTCAAGAAACTAAACATGCATGCCAAATATCAGCAATTTAAAATGCATACTATCCAATCCATCCTGGAGACCATCAGGAAGGGTGGCTTCCTGGCTTCTATTGCCCTATCTGAGGCCTACCTGCATATCCCAATTCATATTGCCCATAGATGCTATCTTAAGTTCTGCTTCACAGGACTTTACTTTCAATATTGAGGTCTACCTTTTGGCTTATCTTCAGCCCCACAGACCTTTACAAAGATTCTGGCCCCAATTGCAGCTCATCTCAGGGCCTTACCAATTAGCATTCAGTGTTATCTGGATGATATCCTCATCCTCATGTCACTCCTCACTGAGTGACATTAGGGTGATGATAGATACCCTTGAAGCTCACGGCTTCCTCATTGATTTTGACAAGAGCCATCTCACTCCTAACACCCATTTGCAACACCTAGGTGCAGTTATTGACACTCTAGAATGTCAAGTTTTTCTATCTCCAAAAAAAAAGTCTAATATCCAAGCACTGATACGTGAATTAAACGAATCTTGGAAGGTTCCGTGGTGCAATTATCACAACATTTAGGCATGATGATTTCATGCATAGGCATAGTTCCTTGGGCTAGACTTCATGCAAGACCCACTCAGTGGTTTCTGCTCCCCTTCCAAAGATTTGGCCGCAGTAACTCTTGGGCATCTCCACATCTAGCAATGTGTCTAGAAAGGTCTCCCTCCTGAGGTCCTCTACTCCTTTGACTGGTGGCTTTCAATGGCTATACAGAGCAGTGTTTCATTCAGATACCAAGACCGCATCTCTATTACCACAGATGCTAGTCTCTTTGGCTGGGGAGCACACCTTGGTACCTTTATGGGTCAGGGCCAGTGGTCCACTCTTGATTTAAATAATAAAATAAACTGGCTAGAGTTGCGAGCCATCCATCTGGCTCTTCGATATTTTGAGCCTCACAGCAGGGGTCTCCATATATTAATCTGGACAGACAATGTGATGGCTATGGCCCATGTTAATCGTCAGGGTGGCACCCGCTCTAGAAGGAGCTTATGAAGGAGGCACTGCCTTTGGGCAGAATAGCATGTTGCTTCAATCAAAGTGCAACGTATTTCGGGGGTAGCAAATATCAGAGCCGACCATTTGAGTCAGGCTATTGTGGACAACACGGAGTGGTAGTTGCATCCAGTCCTTTTCACTGAGGTCACTTTGAAATCTGGCACTCCTGTGGTTGACCTTTTTGCCTCTCCCTTGAACAACCAGGTGCCAAGATATTTCACCAGATTTTACACTCAGGGATCAGAGAGAACAGATGCATTATGCTGTAATTGGCCTCAAGGCCTTTTATATGCCTTTCCCCCTCTTCCCCTAATTCCAGGAGTTGTCAGACAGATTTTGCAACAAAAGATCTAGTGGACCTATCCATCTGCCAACTCATTCCCATGAGCAAACTAGTGCTCAGGCAGGGCAACCTATCACATCTGAATCCAGAATGGCTTCAATTGGCCATCTGGAGATTGAGCGGCAATATTTAATGCTCAATCGTTTCTCTGCTAAAGTCATTAGCACTATTCAGGCTTCAAGGCATCCATCCATCCACTATGTGAATTTATGAGGCCACTTGGAGGATTTTCTGCACCTGGTGCAAACAATCTGGTCTTGAACCTTTCGAGGCCACAATTCCTCAACTCCTGGACTTTCTACAACAGGGCTTGGACAGAGGTCTGTTCCCAAACACTCTATGATGCCAGGTGGCCACTATCTCTTCGGTCCTCAAATCACTGCAGACTCTCTTGTGGAGCACCCCATGGTTCGTTAGTTTCTTCATGGAGCATCCAACTTTTGACCACACCCAGTGCACAAATTCCCAACTTGGGACCTTCCTTGAGTGTTGAATGCCCTAACAGGTGCACCATTTGAACCCCTTAAAACAGCCACTTTGCACTGTATGACACTAAAGGTTTCCTTTTTAGTAGTGGTCACATCAGCAAGGCGCATATCTGAACTGGCTGCCCTGTCAGTTAGAAAGGACCTTTGTGTCTTTTATCCAAACAGGGTTGTGTTATGGTTGGACCATTCATTTGTCCTTATAATTAACACTCCATTTCATAGGACCAAGAGTTAATCTTACCAGACTTCTGCCCCCGTCCTGCATGTGACAAGGAAAGATCAAAGCTTTGATATGTCCCATTCTTGGATTCTATTCTCAGCACTATGGAGAAAGGGCGTTGGTCTTATCTGATACACTCCTTGTTGTGCTGAGAATAGAATCCAAACCCACCCCTTGTGTCTTTTCTCTCACTAATCATGTTTGGAGGTGGAGATTATTTTGTTGCAGGAGCTTAGGCAGCCGATCATCTTTCTTCGCCGAATAACTGGAGATACCAGCATAGGCGGACTCTTTTGATTGGCTCAGTCATAGATCATCTGACAGGGGCCATGCCCATTCTTGGATTCTATTCTCAGCACAACGAGAAGGAGTGTATCAGGTAAGACAACACCCCTTCTTTCTATTTGCATTATTTACACTAGTAGAGTTTCTCACTTCTCAAGCCTTCCTGTCCTCCCTCAAGCATAGCACATGATTTTGATCATTTCCTCAAATTATTTGAAATTTATGATCTTCAGGATCTGTTTTGTAGCATAGCTGGTTGCAAGATAATTGCCCACTTCCCAAAAAGGATGCATGGGATTTCTTGTTCCAATCAAGCAAGATAATTTTATTGGTGTTTATAACCTCATATGAATATATATACCGTTATTAGAATTATATAACTTGTAAAATGTAATAAATGTGATTAACAATATTATATCTGCAGTTAGATACATGACATATAGAATATGGTGACTGGCATAAAAATGATACATTGCAAAATTGAATAACTAAATAATGAAGGAGTATAATTTGAATAACTAATTGATGGATGATTACAACATAACTAAAGTATGTGTATTATTATTAGAATTCTATAAACTGTTAAATGTAATATGATCAAGATTTTATCTGTAATAGAAGGTAGGATACATAGAAAATAGGGATTGGCATAAATATGACATAATGAAATCTCAAATAATTAAACAATTGAAGATTATAATTATAAACAAGTACATTATTATTGGAACTATATAAGATTATTAATTGTAATAAATGTGATCAACATTTTCTTTGTACCAAAATGTATGACATTCAGGTGCCACGCTGTTCACACACTGATATGTTTGTAAAAAATAAAAAAATGTGGAAAAATATATTGGTATTTTAAATGGTATTTAATGTAAACTGGTATTTAATCATTCCTGCATAGTCAATATCAGTTTGGTAATTCCAGGATCTGTAATCCTACTATGTCTGGAAAGCAGCAAATGGGGGGGAGGCGGAGGAGAGGGAAGAGACCATGTGAAAGAACTATGACTATGTAGCCTCAGTTCTAAATGTAAACATACTCTAGTCAGATACCTTTTCTGTAAAAGGTAGTCAACAAAAGTGTCAGAGTTTCCATCATACGATAGATTAGAGGGCAATTAAATGGTAGGGATTAGTTCTTTGGATTAATAGACTGGGTGTGTCGGGAGATGATGGACTTGGGATGAAGGCAATGTTATCAACGACGGTTTTATCCGTCAGGCCTCTGTCCAGCTTTTCCTGCCGATGGGGAGATGGAGGTGAAGGCGGCCTGTAACTTGAACTTGGCAGGTGGGGAGCAAAGATGGCGTTTTGGTCAACCCTAGCCTTTTGCCCTTCAAACAGACTCTGGTTCATTTGGCGGTTACCCGGGGCGAAGGTGGCCCTTGCATCGGCTGGACTGATGAACACTGCCGGCACAAAGACTGTGGTTTTGTAACACAGATCCCCCATTGGACCCAGACATCGGGTCCTTTTTTACTAAGTTTTTACTGGGGTTAGGGAGGGGGTTGTGTAGATGGGGGTATCCCCCAATGGAGGTTAAGGCCAGGCCGAGGGTAGGGCGTGTTGGGGAGGTTTGGGATCCCGGGGATGAGGTGCGATGTATTACGATTGGCGGGAGGGGCAACTATCGCAGGTATAGGGGGGGCCATATCAGGTTCGGGGAGTGCACCCCCGTTGGTTCCGGACGATGGTGTGCTCCGACCCCCAAATTACTTCCCGTTCCCCGAGTAGTTTGTGTTCTTGGTCCCCGGGCCTTCGGCTGATGTTATGCAATGCCAGGTCCATTGTCAACAAGGCCCCCCTCATTCAAGAATTGGTT
>JAEANM010020635.1:0-12051 GCA_017656035.1 Myanophis thanlyinensis
TTTTTTCTCGAAAAAAAATTTGTAAGTCGAAAATTTTGTAAGTAGAGCTCTTTGTAAGTAGAGGTACCACTGTATTGGGAAAATGCAGATCTTGGTTGTTTTTCATATTTTCACCAGTGTAAGAATGCTCCTTCTGGGATGGAACAACCAGAAACCACTATAGCCCATAATCCCTTATCTTAATTTTCTTCTAAAGAGTGTGTTTCTGATACCTGAGGTTTAAAATTCTGCGGCATCATAGGCCACTCATCTTTTTTGGCAATGGGAATTCTAATACAGGTAGTCCTCAATACACAACCGTTCATTTAATGACCGTTCAAAACTACAACGGCCCTGAAAAAAGTGACTTACGAGCATGTTGCACACTTACAACCATTGCAGCATCCCCTGGTCCCGTGATGGCGAACCTATGGCATGCATGCCCCTGGTGGCACGCAGAGCCATCTCTGCTGGCACGCCAGCTGTCACCCCCAACTCAGCGACTGTGCATGCGCATGTGTAGTGACTCCTGCGCAACTGTGCATGCGCATGAGTTTCAGTGCACAACTCTTCATGCATGTGTGGCTTTGCACATGACTCCTGTGTGACTGCATATGAGTGCGTGACCACAGTGTGTGCATGCATGGAAGCTGTGAGCATGTGTAGAAGCAATGCACATGCATGGAAGCTTCATGTGCACACAAAGCACACGGGCACACTTGTGCGCTCACGTTCAGCACTCAGTGCCAAAAAGGTTTGCCACCACTGCTCTAGTCACAGGATCAAAATTCGGCTGACATTAATCACGGTGGCAGCAGTGTTCCGAGGTCACGTGATCTCTCCTTTTGCGACCTTCTGACAAGCCAAGTCAAGGGGGAAGCCAGATTCCACTCAACAACCACGTGTCTCCCTTCACAACTGCAGTGATTCACTTAACCAGGGTGGCAAGAATAGGGCCAAACTCACTTCACCAACCTCTCGTTTAACAGCAGAAATCGTGGGGGTGGGGGCGGGGTGTTTGTTGTGGTCGTAAGTCGAGGACTCCCCGTAGGTGATGCTAAATCTTAGGGGTGTGTGTGTGTGTGTGTGTGTGTCTCCTCGTGTTGAATTTTACAACGCGTTTTTTCTTGGGAGCCAGGATGTCTCCGGCTTGCACGCAACGGCGCTCCGCCTTTAAGGGGTTGGCGTTCGGCTCCGCTTGAGAAGCAGCTCCAAGTTCCCCTGGCTCAGGGCGTGTCTGTCCCCAGAGTGACACCAGTGGGGGGCGGGCAAGGGGGGGGCAAGAGACCGGCGAGAAGCCTGCCCACTGCAGAACCGAGCCTGTCCCTCCTTTGGAATTGCCCAGGGTCGACGGGGGATACCGCCGATCCCGGGCTGGCACAGCCAGATCTCCCCCTCCTCCGCCCCCCTTTCAGCCACAGCCGCCCTCCGGCTGCATCTCGCCCTACTATCGGCTCTGGCTCTGGCTGGGCTTTGCTTGTTTGCGTGCGCCGCGCCGCGCCGCGCCGCGGCCGGGGAGGATGCGCCTTGTTCCAGCGGCGGTGGCGGCAGCTGCTGCTGTTGCTGCTGCTCGTGTCCGGGGAGCGCGGTGATTAGCCAGATGGGGACCGGCCTGCCCGGCTGACGGAGCGGGGGAGGAGCAGGCGCTTTTGTTGCCTCTGCAGCCGCTGGATCGCCCGTTGCAAAGGAGAGGCGAGGCGCCCCGGAGAGGTAAGGCAAAGCAAGGCTCGGAGAGGGTCCGTCGCCAAAAGGGGAAAGGGGGAAGAAATCGGGCTCTGGAGGAGAGAAAAGGGATGCGGGGCCCGGGCGAGTGCAGCCAAAGGGCCGCCCGGAGCTGTCACCGGTGGGGGGAAGGGAAGGCCGGGAGGATGGATGGAGAGTTGATGATGGCGAAGGAGAGACGTCCAGTCCTGATGAGGAGAAGGCAAAGGACGCTTTGCTCCCTTTTTCCCTACCCCGATCCTAGTTCGTGTTTAGGGTACCTTAGGTGTGTGTGTGTGGGGGGTCATCCCTCCATCGTGGCCCCCAAAGGTTGCTCCAGCTTGTCTCCCCCCCCCATCCCCATCCCCTTCCCCTTCCCCTTCTGATCAAGGTGAGAGTTTGGCAAGAAAAACACCTCGGTGGTCTTTTGCTTTAGAAGTGATTTGACAGATGGGGCACCGTGGTGGGGAGCGGGAGGGGAACGGAGGGGGGGGAGGGAAGGCGGGGGGGGGGAAGGATGCCAACCGCACGCGTCTTGCAGGGCTGCAGCTAAATAGGTGAACTATAAATGGAAGGACAGGATCCATGGATGGCTGGTGATGGACTTGTGCCAGCCTTAGTGCTGCCTTGGAATGGTTCTCTCCCTCAGCACCGTCCCCCCCCTTCTCCCCCCCCCTTTGCTTAGAGACAGAGCGGCTGCGGGGAGAGAAGGATGCAGCTTTCAAGGCCAAGATAGCTGGCTGGCTGCCTCCCATCTGGCTGTTTGTTTGTGCCTGCAGAGTGGTCCTCCTCGGCCTTGGGCCTTCTGGAGGGGGCTGGTTGGATTTTTTTTTTTAAAAAAAGGAAAACTGGACCAATATGGTAATGAAGGAGGCAGATGGACAGAGATCCCCAGGGCTCTGAGCCGGGAGGGGAGGGAGAGGAGACCCGAAGCACAGGCTGGATGGTGGGGGAGGAGGGATGCATTTGTGGTCTCCAATCCCACATGCTAAAAATGCTTAGAGGCCTCCTTATTTATTTTGAAATAAACACTAGCTGAGAGTTATTGTACATAAAATAGAGGGCCTCCTGAAACCAGCAAGCTGCTGATATGGAAACTGGTCCCAAAGAGAAGATGCTGGGCATTTCACTTTGATTACTTAAGAGCAAGAGAAGACGCCATGTGTTTGCTCCATAACACCCTCCCTCAAGCGCCTCTTGATTGGTGATTATGGTTCAGATCCGGTACCTGGAAAGACTGAGGCCACCTGAGTTTTGTAACTCTATATGAGATTCACTGATACCAATTGAATTCCCCTCTTGGCTACAAAATGGTGGAAGGGAGGGGGCCAAAGTCCTCTTTTCGTTGTTGTTTTTTAAACTATCATGTTTAGGGGAATCCCTTCATACCAGATGGATGTAAAAATGCATTCTTACTGATTTAGAGGGACTAGCCCCAGTCTTTATCATCCTCCGGCCCCATGGAAAAATAAACGTTAGGGATATGGAAAGGCAGTGTCTCTTGGCGAAGCAAGGAAATAAGATTTATGCTCTCTGATTGGAATACTCTCAGTGTGAATCTTTGTTCACTTTTCCTTATTAAGCCTCCTTCTTTTCTGGTGCAGAGAGAGATGCTCTCCCAGTCTGATTTATGAAGCATAATGGATTAAGGGCTGCTGTTGGGAGATGGGATGAACATAAATTCTGGATTTGTCACACATTTGTTTTGTAACCTTGGGGAAGTCACTTGGCCTTCCGTTTCCCCAACAAATTCACCTCATGATTAAGTGACTTGGAGAATTAAGCATGGGTTTATCCTAAGGTATGTACAAGGCCAGGAGGAGGGAAATGAGCTGTCCAGCTCCTGAAAAGTTGGAAGAAAATACGATACATAATTCTGGTAATTAGTAGTGAAGCCCGTAGTTTTGAAGAAACTACTGGTACTTCATAGAGCCTACTCTGCCTCCCTCACATTCCCCTCCCCTGCACACATAGACAGAAGAGATGTGGGGAAATACCCTTCAGTAAATCTATCTTTAAAACAGGCATAGAATCAATCTGCATTTTATAACATGGTACAAAAGGAACTACTGTCCCTCCTTCCACCACTCCTCACTATTGGTTGGAGCAAAAAAAAAAACAACTCTTAATTTAATTACAGAGTTGTCTTTTGATGCCCTGGGTAGAAAATAGAATTTGCTATAAGAACAAATTTGTTCCAAGGCAAAACAAAGGTAGACTTCACTTTCTCATCATTTTCAGTCAGAATCATCAATATGGAGGTGAAATTTTTGGACACTATTAAATCCATGCTAGATTCCTAAGTAGCCAGGTGATCTGCAGATGGACTGCTTTTTATCCCATCTCTGTGTCAGATCAGAACAACCTTTTGTTAGATGAGAACTACTGTATATATACATATTGTTAAATATCTGAGCTATTTACCATCTGGTCACAATCTGTTTTTAGAGGGAGTCCATGCCTAGTGACAGAATACTTCTTTTACATGAGGATTAACCACAAGTCAGCTAAAAGCAATGGGGGAAAAAACAGATAGGTAGCTGCAAAGGGAATTCTGCTTTTGCATTAAAGCCTGAAAAATGTACTGCTAGTCCTAGAAAAAGGCAGATGAACGAATAATTAGGTTACAAGTCTTATATGTTCTTAACTAGGAATAAGTCCTGCTTACTGTGATGGTGTAGCTGCTGAGCAAAGTATTCCACCTCTTAAAATAAAAGGTTACTGATCTTTATGAGAAACCTTTGGAAATATTCTCTTTCCATCTCTGTCACTTATTCCTTGTCCAAAAGATGTGAAAACCATAAATATGTTACCTTCCCAGATCAGAGGTAGACCTTAAAAAAACTCTGCAGAGACATCTTTCATTTTTCATTATTTCTGTACATATGTGTCCTCCCCTTCTACAACCGAAGACCATATGGAGTCCAGCTCTTAAGTGGAAACCCCTCCCCCTTTCAAATAGAAAGGTCCATGATCTCTCCATGGGGGAAAAGATGGGGAAGATACTTCTGTGAGAACTGCTAGCCAGAGACATAGTAAAATCTGGTTACATGGTGGTTGGAGTACAACTCCCATAAACCATAGTCTATGCCAGAGGTCTCCAAACTTGGCAATTTTAAGATTTGTGGACTTCATCTCCCAGAATTCTCCAGTCAGCCATGATGGCTGAGGAATTCTGGGAATTGAAGTCCATAAGTCTTAAAGTTGTCAAGTTTGCAGGCCCCTGGTCTATGCAGATAGATTAGGGAGGCATAGTCTAAAGTAGCTGGAGGTACCAAACAGCCCTAGGCCACCACAACTAGACCTCCTAAGTTTGTCTGTCTGTTCAATAGTGGTTGAACTGTAACTGGTTAAACTGTGTCAACTGGGTAGTTGTCATCTCTTATTATGGGTACTCAATTGGGTAGATCCATGGTGGCACAGTGGTTAGAACACAGTACTGCAGAGCTAACTCACTGCTCACTCCAGGAGTTCAATTCTGAGTTGACTGAGCTTTCCCTTCTTCCGAGATTGGTAAAATGAAGACCCAGATTGTTGGGTATAAATCTCTATACTCTATAAATCTGCTTACAGAGGGCTGGAAAGCCCTGTGAAGTGATATATAAGTCTATTGCTATTGCTATCTTACCACACTTTGCTCTGAAGAGGCAGCAGGGTATATAGGAACAATCTATACCACTTCAGACTAGAGGAGATGTAGGGGTTCATGTTATAGGTCCAAATTTAGGAAATGAGAACCAGAGATAGGTCCTTCACAAACCTTGTTTGGCTCCTTTTCTCTGGCAGTATTAAGCCAGATATTTTTAAAATATATCTATAGAGCATTCAGAAAATTATTTCCCAAGTTATAGACAGAAGTGATAACAATTCATATCTGCTTAGCATCTTGTTCCTACCTCATACTATTGCAGGTGTAGTTTGGCTCCCTTGTGTTCCCTATAATTATTTCAGCAACATCCTTCAGACCGGCAACACTGATGCTTGACCTCTTTTGCATTAGGAGATGCTTTACCTCCTGGATCAATTAACCAGGGTTCTTTTTTGTTGTTATTGTTCCTTTGAATTTGTGTTGTTTCCTAGAAACTGTCTGGGCAGGTCCCTGCAGTTTTCTTGGCAAGGTTTTTCAGAAGTGGCTTGCCATTGCTTGCTTTTTAGGGCTGGGTGAAAGTGACTGGCTCAAGGTCATCTAGTTGGCTTTGGGACTGGAGGGACTAATGTGTGGGAACAGAAATCAGGCTTGGTGCCTGAACCACTACACCAAATTAGCTGTCTAATGTGTGCTAGGGGGAATTTTAAGATTTTTTTTTCTCCACAAAATGCAGATATTTAACATTGCACATTTTAAAAAAAAATCAGGTTTTAACTGCCTTGGCATCCACCCAGAGTCTTTTGGAGTGGGGTCAGCTATAATTAATCATCATCAATGTCACCATCCCAAATTAAGGAATCTTGAGAGCTGTGATTCTATTTTAATATTACACTGTATTAAAGTTGGGCACCCCATAGCTAAGTGGCATGCATAGGTTTACATGTATGTCTGTGTGAATGAGTATACAGATAGTTCTCGGCTTATGGCCACAACCAAGCCCAAACTTTCTGTTGTTAAGTGAGACATTGGTTAAGTGAGTTTTGCCCCATTTTATGACCTTTCTTGTCACAGTTGTTAAGTGAATCACTGCAGTCATTAAATTAGGAGCCTGGTTGTTAAATGAATCTGGCTTCCCCATTGACTTGCTTTTCAGGAGGTCGCAAAAGGGGGTTAGGTGACCCTGGTACACTGCAGCGGTCATAAATATGAGTCAGTTGCTAATTGTTCTGAAATTTCATCCCATGACCACAGGGAGGCCACAACAGTCGTAAGTGTGAAAAACAGTCATAAGTCACTTTTTTCTATGCGGTTGTAAGTTTGAACACTCACTAAGTGAACTGTTGTAAGTCAAGGACTACCTGTGTATGTGTAAATGTATGTATTAGTAGGGATAGTCTCCAACTTACAATCACAATTGGGATCAGAATTTCCATTGTTAAGCAAGGTACTTGCTAACTAAATCATTGATAAATGGTTAAGCAATTGTGGGAGCTTTATCACTGGAGGCTTTCAAGAAGAGACTGGACTGCCATCTGTCAGAAATGGTGTAGGGCCTCCTGCTTGGGTGGGGGAAGTGGACTAGATGACCCTACAAGGTCCCTTCCAACTCTGCTAATCTGTTAAATCTGTTAAATTACTGCATTCATGAACTGACTTGCCAAGCACCTGAATTTTGATCATTAACTGTTGGGAAGCTATGATGGTCATAAGGGGCGTAGAGCAGTTGTAAATCATTTTTTTCACTGCCCTTCTAACTTCCAGCAATCACTAAATGAATTGTTGTAAATCAAAGGCTACCCCTCTCTCTCTCTCTCTCTCTCCATGTATGTATAGCATTCCACACTAAGGAAGGTGAGATAGAATTCAGTTTCTATGGGCTGCCTCAATTTAGGTTCTGGATGTCCATTAAAAGACTTAGAAAACAGAAAATATTCATTCACTCCTGAATATTATTAATGATTTTAATAGACCAGGAGGTAGAACAGTTTCATGCCATTGCCAGTGGAAATTTTATTGAATCAAGGCCAGCCACAGAACGGTTCAAGAATCCAATACCCACATTCACTACCAAGGAATTGGTAACCAGGAAGACTCCTTATGCAAGTTTCATTGAACTTCATGGGAAATGCACAGCAGCATGGTTGCAGAGTAGCTGTCTCTGCCTCTTCAACATGTTGTCTACTGTTGTTGTGATGTAGGTTAGGCTGAGAGATAGTAATCAGGCCAAAATCAATTAGGAAGTTTCAGGTCTGAGATGGGATTCAAACTCAGATCTCTCCAATCAGACACTGACAATCAGTCTATATCATGACAGCACTTTTAATGATTCCCCCCCCCCAAAAAAAAATCTCCTGCTAGAACTATCACCCTACTTAATATTCCTTTGACAGTACACTAAGCCTCCTTCCCTTATCTCACTGGTTGTCAACCTTGGTGACTTTAAGATGTTTGGACTTCAACTGGCAAAGCTGGCTGGGGAATTCTGGGAGTTGAAGTCCAAACATCTTAAAATCACCAAGGTTGAGAAATACTGCCTTATCTGATGCCACAGATTTGACCAGATACAAAAAAAACCCCTTACTTGGGAAAATAAAAGTAACTAGAAATTGAGGTATAGCCCTCCTGTTTGCCTTAACACTCTGTTGTTCCATATCGTGGCTGGTTTGAATCAGCTGAAATGTCTGAAAAGCATAATAACCCTCACCTAAATGGGCTTTAGTTCTCAGTCACTTTGCTTTGTGATTCCTATTGGTGTCTGGAAAGACAATTCAGAGTTCCTGATTATTATTATGTCTCACTTCACACATAGCCATAGCACAGCCTTCACCGTGGGAGGTTTAAGTCTTCTCAGCTTCCCCGAAACGTAGCTTCATAAAGCTGCTGTGAAACATAAAACAGTTGTCATTCTTTGCCCTCTGAGAAAATGGAGCAAATTATCTTCTGATAAGAAATGACCTGGCATTGGAATCGATGGACAATTTTTAAAGTGCAGGTAGATAGATATACTCCGAAACAACATTTCCCCCTTGAACTAGGAATGGAAGGTAAACATTCTGGTTTCTTGTTTTCATTGCCTGGCAACAATCCCTTCCGGGTTAATTAAAAGCATCAGCATGTCTATAGGCACGCCTGTTCAAACCTGGCTGTGAGAATAATGGCTTAGTCTTGATGAAACTGTGTGCCTGAGCATGGCTTGAAGGTCTGAGGAACATGAACGGTAGCTCCTTGCAGACATACTGTAAGTCCTCGTAGGAGCAACGGTTAGCTTACTTCTGCCGTGACCTTTGATTTCAGCTTGTGAATGAAGCATTTTCTCACATATTTTTAGCCATGTCAAGTGGAATAAGGAAGGGGGGCTTGGTATGAGGCTGAAGGTCAATTATAATTAATCACTGAGAGGAACTGCATGTGGTTCGCTCTGTCTTGCTTTGTGGACGAAAGGCCCTTTGGTTCTCCGTCACTTGCCAGTGTGACAGAAAACCATGTCCAAATAATTCCTCAGTTTTGGACCAGATGGATAACACCAATGGGTTTTCATGACAGGAACTTGGCGTTGACCTGCATACCAGTTTGTCTTTACGGTTTGGATGCGCCAGAGCTAATTGAATCACAGCGTGTAAACGAGGAGAAAGGTTTAGTTACGGATGGATTAAGTTGCTTCTAACATCAGAATGATCTGAATTCAAATGTATCTGGGTTTATTGACATCATTCTGGCAAGAGGTCTATGAAGATTCTCAGTCATCCAGGTCATGGTTGTCTCAAAGGTGCTTTTTCAAAAGGCAACTGGACTTTGTTTTTCCTAGGAAAAGTTTTGAAAAAGCACCTTTGGGATATTCAGGTAAGACGTATGAACAAAGAATTGTAGGTAGAGGATAATGGAAACAGCACTGGTAGTTTAGTAGTTGAGGAGGTGAGACACAGCAGCCGGGCTATTAATATTATAAGCCCCAGCTATTACACCTCTGATTTTTTTATAGAAATGTGTGTGTGCAAGGTCAACTTAAACAATTGATTCCATGTAATTACAGCAACACTAAGCAAGATTAAATTGTGATTTTCAAACGTGTAATCATTAGAATAGGTGGAATATGGAAATGTTCCCATGTTGCAGATGGTGAAACTGAGGTCGAGTTCTGTATAGATTAATTTTATTGCAATTATATACTTCCATAATCAGATGACTATTGTTTAGTGGCTATTGAACAGTCAACCAATGAAATCATGATGGTGGTATTATTTGCCTTACCTGGACAGTATATCACAAACTCAGAAAGCAATTTGGAAAAGATCCATAAGGTTAGAGTGAGGTTGTCTCCCTGCATCTTGTTTAGCATTCAGGATGTTTTATCCATTGTTTTGTGTTTTGTTGGTTTGGGTTTGTTGTGTTGAAGTTTGAAATCATTTACTGTGGGCTTGATTCTAAAAGTAATTTTAAGTATAAATGTGCATGTATGGTTGATGTAGTTTTATGCTTTACACACTTAGTGAAAAAATGTAAGTCTTGTTTTAGTTAATGATTTCTAACATTTCCTGAAGAGGCCAGGCTGGCTGCATTGACCCGTGACCAATGTGATAGGAATTATGGCAGATTTTCCCAAACCAATAAATTCTTCTCCAGAAGAGCTTTTCTGCTCCAACACATAAACTGAGATTTTGGAGAATTGCAGTCCAACATATCCCAAGGGTGTCAAGTTATATCCCTGCTTGGCACAGAGCAGAACATCAGGGATAATTATTTTAAAAATCTAGAAAAATCTAGATCTTATCCTGTTAACATATGTTGAAAGTAGAGACAGTAAAGTCAGCCTAATTCTTCTGAATTAAGTTCAAAGATGAGATTAGTTTGTTAAACAGAATTGCACCCTGAAATATTCAGAAGAAAATAGATATAATAGAAGATGATAAGCTACTTGTTGGGTATTTTGTGCTAAGTTTAGTTACCTCCAGAAACCATTTTTTTTAACAAACGTATTCATTTATTAATTGTAAAGGTATCATTAAAGAAAAACACAAGAAAGGAATAAAAAGAAAAAAAGGATCAAAGAGATATTTAAAAGCATTGCAAAATTAGATTAAAAGGTTTCAAAATGGCATTGATAGAAATCTGTATTTCATTTTATATTTTCATTCAATTTATTTTATATCAATTTCAAAATAAGTCAGTACTAAAATTCTACTATTATTCAGTAATTAACAGCTATAATCAATGCAATTCAAATTAAAAGATGAGGTAAAGCAATTGCAATATATTTTGTCTGATTTCTGTCAACTTGAACAAATAATTTAAAATGGAATATTATAATCTTATGTTAAACAGTCTCAAATTTTGGATATTGTACAACCCTATTTCTAAAATTATAATAATAGTTACAATTAAAAAGGTTTCCACATTGACTCAAGTTTTGTATTGGAATTTTTTTAATATGAAGTTAATTTGACATTAAATTATATAGGCTCACAGCTTAACATGTTATTCATCCATAGAAGGAATTGTTTTCCAATGAGAAGCAGAGAGAACCCTTATCATATAGGAAATCAGTTAAGCATTACTTGTGGGGATATAAGATTTAGTAAAAATTAATTTTAAAAATAGCAGGCTATACAGAAAAGTCCATCTTTAGTGTATACTTGTTTGATTCTATTATAAATCATTTTTCAGAATTGTTTGGTTTTACAACATTACCAGCAGGTATGAAAAATGAATTTTTTTTTAAAGAATGAATTACCTACTCTAGTAAGAACTACTGAAGCAATATACCATTGGTAAAAGAATTCTCTGCAAATCTGTATTTTTCTTTCATCAATATTTCCATTGTTACACACTGATTTTCATGTTTAAATGCTCTATTCATTTCACCTGTTCAGTTTCTGAATCATAATTCACCAAGACTTTATAGATAAGGCCCATTAAGTGACATATATTTCATGTGATCATTTTTCTTAAACCAATCATATTAAGTATAAGTTTGTCATTCCTTTGGGCTATATTGCTTATTTGTAGATATTGAAACCAATGAGATGATTTGGGTAATTTTGAATAGAGCATCTTGTTCTCCTTGTTCATTAATAATTACATCTTGCACTCTACAATAATTATTATCCCTCCACTGATCAAATGTCTTTGCATATTCTCCTTCATGAAAATAAAGGCTGTGTTATATCCGGACTAATTCTTTTTTCTATATTTATCATACTCATTTAGAACATTATTTATTATAGAATGATGCCTTATAGACCAATGAAAGCCAGTTTGCATAATGGTTAAAGCATCAGCGAGAAGCTGAGATCCCATGAGTTCTAGTCCCCTCTTGGATAGGTGACTTTGGCCTAGGCGTTTTTTCTCAGCACTAGGAAGGCTAGACAGCACTAGACAAGCCATTTCTCAAAAACCTTGCCAAAAAAATATCCTGGAAGTCACCTGGAGTCAAGAATGACTTGTAGGTGTGTATGTGCGCAGTCATGCATACATGCAATTGTGCCAAAGGTATTTGTGGAACTTACCTGGAACTCCTTTGATTGAAGCAGCTCAACTGGAATCAAACAATGGTATTAAGAGCCTATCCCAGGTTCTTGGGAAGGACTTGATAGGAGGATAAAAAATGCCAAAACCAGTGTAAACATCTGGCTGACTGTGTGACCCACCATAATAACAACAATTATGATGATTATGATTGTTGTTATTACTATTATTATTATTATAAACCATGAAACTCAGTCAACTGAACATTTAAAAATGTATCACAAATATTATTGACTGGCACTGATGGTTGATATGGGTTG
>JAEANM010020636.1:0-12051 GCA_017656035.1 Myanophis thanlyinensis
GTGTGAATATTATATATATATTAATGCCAGAAAGCAACTAGGATAATAATATATATAGTACGGAAAATTCTGAACCCTAAAATATTTACAACTTTTAAGAGGGAAGTTAGAAAGAAGAGAGCCAAATACAATTAAAGCATTGGGTAAAAAATGTTATCTATCATTTATGACTGCTGCATCTAATACACCTAAAACCATTTTTAAGTTTGTACTCTAGAAAATAAATGGGGCTGTTCAGAGGGAGTTACAGAGTCTGTGAAAGCCTTAACAAATTCATGATATTTGAAAGGTCTGCCGTAGAGCCAAATCATTAATTTTCAATGCAGTGAATTGGTGTTAATAGTATTAATTGTGCTAATATCTGTTCAGCTTTCAGAGAAAGAGAAAAAAATTCTTTTATCTCTGGATATGAAAATGCTTGCCTTCATTTTAGGTGTGGCACTGTGGCAGGGAACCATATGTGTTGCGTGCTGTGAATGTACATGTGATTTAGTAAATGTGTGTTAATGTAGCATAGATTAATTTTTTTGCATGCAAATATCAGGGATTGCACAGCCCCACATGAAACACAGACGTTAATATGCTGGTTTGTATCAGTTCAGTATCTTGGCCAAAAATGATTCCCTGATCCTGGCATGTAGCATAAATTACTACGATGGATAATAATTACATGATCAAAGACTTTCCTGTTGACAAATCACTTCTGTCTCTTACTGTCTTCTAAATAAGGATGATAAATGAAAAGTGAGGAGGGTTGAGTATCAAATAACATTGTTGAATCCATGATTTAAGTAAGTCATGTGCAGGATTATAGAAATACTCAAGGACTCTTCAAATCTAACAACAAGTTTGTGTCCCATACTATCTAGGCAAAGTCTTAAAAAGTGTGACTTGCTGTCTTGAGAAAAACAAATTTTTCCAAATTTATGTCAAGCTTAGCCATTCCTCTGCGTGAGAAATAAGAAAGTGGGTTTGCTGAGGTAATGATCGGTTTTGGTTATCATATTGATATATTCTTGTTCTGTTCCCTTTTTCATTTTGCATTTTATGGTTCTGTTATTTTAATTCTATTATGTTCACACTCCTTTCATTTTTTTAAATTTTTTAATTTTTCCATCTAGAGTAGCCCCACAGTAAGATAGGCAGCAAATAAAATAGTAGATTGCTCTACTATCTGTGGTCGTGAGCGGTTGCATACGCATTTCACTGCATTTCGTACCATGTATGATTGTGTATGTGACGAATAAAATTTGATTCGATTTGATTATGAAGCCGCTGGGGGAGATCATCCGTGGCATCGGGGTGAGTTTTCATCAATATGCAGATGACACACAGCTGTATATTTCCACCCCAGGCCACCCCAACGAAGCCGTCGAAGTGATGAGCCGCTGCCTGGAGGCCATGCGAAGTTGGATGGGTCTTAACAGGCTTCAGCTCAACCCGGCCAAGACTGAGTGGCTGTGGTTTCCTGCGCCCAAATTCAGCCAGCTGGAGTTATCGCTGGCCGTGGGGGAGGAGACTCTGTCCCCCACAGAGGGGGCTCGCAATCTGGGGGTCCTGGATGTACGGCTGTCGTTGGAAGATCATATCGTGGCCGTCTCCTGGGGGGCCTTTTATCAGGTCCGTAGGATTGCCCAGTTGCAGCCCTTTCTGGATGGGGGCGCTCTTCGCACAGTCATTTCTGCCCTTGTGACCTCCCGTCTAGATTACGCCAATGCTATCTACATGGGGCTCCCCTTGAAGAGCATCCGGAGGCTGCAGTTGGTTCACAATGCGGCCACGCAGGTAATTATGGGAGCTCTTAGGAGCTCCCATGTGACACCTCTCCTGTGCGAGCTGCACTGGCTACCTGTGGCCTTCCGGGTGCAATTCAAGATGTTGGTTCTCATCTTTAAAGCGCTCCATGGCTTGGGCCCCGGGTACTTACGGGACCGCCTATTGCCACCATCAGCCTCCAGCTGACCAGTGCGTTCCCACAGAGTAGGCCTCCTTGGGGTTCCATCGTCAGGACGATGTCGTCTGACAACCCTGAGGGTACGGGCCTTCTCTGTGGTGGCACCCTCCCTATGGAATGAATTCCCCCCGGAGATTCGTACTATTACGGATCTCCGGGCCTTCCGATGTGCCCTAAAAACCCATTTATTTCAACGAGCCAGCCTGGCCTGATACCTGAAGGTTAATCAATTTTAAACTAAATTTTAAATTTTATATTTAACTTGTTTTAAATTGTGGGTTTGTTTTAATTAACTCTTAAATTGAATTTTAAATGTTTTAAATTATCAGCCTTTGTTTAATCGTTTTAACTGATTTTTAAATTGTATTTGTATTTTGTATTCTTTTTAATCAGCTATTCACCGCCCCGAGTCCCTAGGGAGAGGGGGCGGTATATAAATTTGATTAAATAAATAAAATAAATTAAATAAATAATTAAACAAATAACTAATAATATTAACAACACTAACCCATTACCGGTACATTTCCCTATCTGCAGATAAGCCCGATCCTCCAGCAGGAACTCCCTGTGCATCTGACATTCGGAGTTCTTCCCTCATCCTTTCATGGTATGGCTCCTCGTATGATGGTGGGAGTGCGGTGCAATCGTACAGTGTGGAAATATGGGACACAGTGGACAAGAAATGGACAGATCTCACAACTTGCCGCAGCACTTCTTACAATGTCCAAGATCTTCTAGCTGACCGGGAGTACAAATTCAGGGTGCGAGCTGCTAATGTGTATGGGATCAGTGAGCCAAGTCACGAATCTGAGCTAGTAAAAGTAGGAAAGAAAGAAGAAGGTAAGTCTACCATAAGGAATTATGCTTTGAAATATTTCTATATCGCTGGAATGCTAGTTGCTATAAGTGCATCCAATCCCTTTACACAAAATGAGGAAGTGAAGGTGGATTATGTGAACATACATGAAAGCGCTCTGGAAGAGCATACCCCACACCTGAGATCCATATGGCTCCCATCCTACAACTGATTTGTAATTCTTTTGAAAACCTGACTTTGTCTCCAGCTTAGGGTTAGAGTGGTTGTTGATCCTCTGTTTGGTTTTGGCTTTTTTGATGAGGTAGGTTTTTTTTTTTCTGAAGTATGAAGGTTGGTTTTTTTTTTTTCATTTTATTGTTTCTTGCTTTTGAGAAGTAAGCTGCCCAGAGTCATTTGGGAGTCGTGTAGCTTCTAAATCCAATAAAAATTATAAAGTGGAGGTTTATCTGTCTATCTCAATATGATCCAGTTAGTTGTGAAATCCAAAGTTTTGGGATTGATAATAAATACTTGGAAATGAGTGTTATTGTCTTGGGAAAGATACGTTTGCTTTAGTCTTATGAAATATAGTTGAATCTTCATTGTTATCTTTCTACTTTAAATTCAGCAAAGTAAAAAAGCTTTGCTGTTAGAGTGCAAAAATTCAGTTCATCACTTTCCTACGGTAGTAATTCATCGTTGAAATATTAGTCTGGCTATGAGTTATTAGATAGCTTGGAGTAAGCTAAACCATACTTAAGCAGTAGGTTATATGGTTTGCCCCTTTACTGTTTGGCGAAGACAAATCAGAATTTTATGGAGCAGTTGTCCATAAGGCTTCTTATAATAGCAAACCACTCTTTCTTGCAACTTGAGTTCCCATCTCTAAATTGCTGTTCTGAATTACTTCGCAGGTCTGTTCTATGGTAACTGAAATAATAATCATCCGGTATTTTAAGTTATTAAGGGAAAGGGGTATATACATCTATCAAAAAGGACTGTTTTGTGATCTTGGGATGGAGGGAGACTTATGAATTACAGTACATTATTTTTAGATTATCATGACCAGGATGTGGTACAGACTGTGCCATTTCCTTATATGTACATCAACAATGAATTGACAGATAATAGCTGTTATTGAGAGCAAGTTTAGTTGAAAATATAATTCTGTATATGAAGACTGACTTCAAAACTGGAAAACAGATTTTTTTAAAAAACAAAAAACAAAACAAGATTTTACTGCCTAAGGTGAACAAAACAAGGAATATTTCCAGAGCTTATATTCCACAGCAGGTATCTAGCTTTTAAGATACCTGGGCATCATTTGATTAGTTCATAAGATTATTTTTAGATAATTTAGGAGCTCCTTTAATCCTTCACCTATGTAAAATTACATTGTCAATGTGCAGCCAAACAAAAATTAACAATGAAGAGGAAGGATCATTGAAAACATGAAGAAAAAACTTCTAACACTCATTTCATTATGAAGCTCTTCACCAATTGCAGGTTGAAACTGTCAGTCCTGTGCCATAAAATACTTTTGGCAGAAAAAACTTTTGATGCAGGGTTTACCTTTTCCAGGAAATTTCAATCACCCCCAAATGCATTTGCAATTGATGCTGTATAACTTGCTGAATAAAGATAATACAGTCCACAAATTGTATCTTAGATTAACTTTCCTCATCCTGTTTTGGACAGCAATCTCTAAAAATGTCAACCAGCAGAGCCCCATTTGGAGGTTGAATATTGAAATCCAACATATCTGAAGAGTTCCAGAAAGCCAGGTTTAAATACTTGAAATAACAATTTTTAAAAAACAAACAAACAACCAATTTAAAGATACACCACGCCATTTTTTTTTAACATTCAGCCCATAAATAATGGATTGTGTGTTTCAGTGTCTGTTTCCCTTTTTAAGGTACATTCTTTATGGCCTCTTTATAGATTTGAGTCTAAATAAAAGAGTTCATAGTATTATTTTAGACTAGAGTAAAACTGCAGTCGTTTATATATTTGTAGGATTCTTTCACTTTTTGATCACTCAGGATTTCTTAACTTTTGTCTATTTTGTTTTTAGAAGGCTGTACACCGCCCCGAGTCCTTCGGGAGAGGGGCGGTATAGAAATCTTGTTATTAAATTATTAAATTAAATTTCACTAAGGGTATCTCACTGAAATACTTACTTACTGTGTAATTGCACTGTCAACAACGTGTTCCCTTCAAGAAAGAAAGCAATGGAAAACAACTGTTTTAAAGAACGGTCCATATAGAGGAAAGATTCTTCTGTGCTGCAACTTCCCCCAACCCTGTCAGTGGAAAAAAACACTGTGAACTTTTTAAGTTATAAAAGGAAATATAATAAATGTGATTATACTTTGTATGCAAGCCCAAGGCATGTGTTTAATCTGAATCCAGCCTTCTTTGGAGGCCATGCATTATAGCTCGGCTTCAGCACAACAATCTGCAATAATGAAATAAAATAAACACTCAGAAGATACAAGTTTTATTTAGAACTTACTACATTAACGTTTGAACATTGAGAAGATACTGATCGTGTAGCATTTACTAGTTCCTGCGTTCAAAAATGAGAGTAAGTGTACCCCAGGTACATTGCCAGATATATGCAAATGGCATGAAGATTGATCACACCTGGCAATAAAAGGGGTTTTGGAGCAATGGAGGGCTCGCTTCAGGTGTCCTCAGCATCATAGTGATGATTGTATATGTATAGCATTTAGTAAAATAAATACCAAATATTCAGTTATAAACCTTATAAAAGAATTTGGAAAACTTGTTTTTAGTCTGCAGTTCCACAAGATACTGTCTTAAGCTAGATCAGATAATTACTGTCTGCTCTGACTGTCCCAAACAGAAGTTTTCTCATGAATAGCTATCTGATCCTCATAGCTGGTGACTGCTAACCTGAAACCCACTGCATACAAATCAGACACTATCCTATCACTGTACTGTAGCTCTTTCCCATAAATGGAATCTTAAAAGAGATTATAAATAGGATGAGAGTTGCAAGAACGAAGCTGAATTTTTGAAAACAAATACCATGTGTAAAAATGCTTATACAAAGTTAATCCAAAAGCTTTCTTCTATAAAAAAGTAAACAATATGTTGTTAATAAAGCTGCTATATAATTTCTCTGCTTGGAAGAACAGGGAAGTAGACAGGCTGGATCATGACTCTTAAGAGGCATTTACATACATATGTGTGTGTGTGTTTTTAGGCCCTAAAGAAGAAGAAGAAGCTGAAGGATCTGATGATGGTAAGATCTCGACTATTGCAAAATATGGGATTTATAGTATATAAGTGAATTTTTTGTAATTAAATATTTTTGTACTAAATTGTAGAAGAGAAAGAAACAGAGATTGATTATCGGACAGTGTCTATCAATACAGATCAAAAAGTTTCAGAATTCTACCATGTTGAAGAAAGATTGGGATCGTAAGTATAACAATATGTTTCCTCTTTTTACTGAAAAAGTACATTGTTTCATTAAAAAATCTATTGTCAGTAGCTTTTTAAATGCATATTAAATGAGTCTCTAAGGTATATCTAATTTCTTATTCATACTCAGATAATTTTCTACCAAATGAGTTTATCATCCTAATATTTGCAGTCATCAAATGATAATTTTACACTTAATTGGAAACAATAAAATTGGACCCCTTTCATAATTAGCTTCTTAATCAGGCAGATTCTACAACTTTGCTGCCATAAAGTTTGTTTCCTATTTTGCCAAATGGACAATTTTTCAATATTGATGTGAAAGATATAGATATGGGTTATATTCTGTTATTGATACTATTTTTTTAATTAAGCTACAATTTGTGATATAAGAAGGCATAGATTTCCCATATGTCAACAAGAAATTTAAAAAAACATTCTGTCTTCCTCATTTACCAATCAATTGGTTTAAATTTATGGAATTGTTTTGAAGCTAAATATAGAAGAGATCATTTTGCCAGTGACAGTTCAGCTTTTGGGGAAACAGAGAATATACCCACTGGTTCACATTAATGACATGATGATGATTGGCATTTTTTACATAAACCTTTCACCTACCCAGCAGATAAATCTTGCTGTGCAGCACCAAATGGCACTGGAGAGTTTCTCCTGCTGCACAGTGTATACTGGGTTGGCTACCTACATGTAGGTTCCCTGAAAGAAACATACATTTATGGAGAAACGCACTCAATTGTTACAAGCAATTGAGGTAACAATTCAATCCTGTTGTGCTGTTGATAAGAAACATAGCACCTCAAGTGAGGATGACAAATGATTCTTAAATGTCTACAGAAATAGGTGGAAGAAACCTCCAAAACGTAGCTATAAATTGAGAGCCACAATCTGAGATCACACAATTGGTTAAGTCCTGTACCTAAAAGCATGGTCTGCATCTAAAAACATGATCTAAAAAGCGCTGTTTCCAGATCCAATAAATGGCCCTTGCCAGGAATAAAATAAGCAACTTTGTAAATAAATCCACCACTACTGGAATGCTTATGTAGCTTTTCACAGATCAATAATTTATTCCCGATGTCAGAAGGGACAAGGCGCAGACTGGAGCAAGCTGGTTGACTTTCCAGGAACAGACATAGTCCAGTGACAAACATAGCAAGATGAAACAGGTCCCTAACATTGGCTCTTATTTTTAGTTTCAAGAACTCTCCCAAGTACTCTGCAAATTTTTCCCTAAGTAAGTAGTTCTATTGTCATAATAAAGTTACAATCTCTCTTCCCTTAAATTAAAGGGAATGTATAAACAGCTAATTGTGAAAAACTGCTCATTATTCATAGAGAAAGAGAAAGATTTAGTGGATCCAAATGGATCTCCTTGGTGGGCACCTATCCACATTCTGACATGCATCTTGTTGTTGAAGTCTAAGCCATTTTATCAGATTTGTAATTCTATTTTTTTCTGGAAGGGCTATTCTCTGTAGAAGGAAAAAGCTGCTAGATTCCAAGATCATGGTAGAGAAGTTCACAAGGAAATAATTTAGGGCTTCCTCTCTTATAGTTTACTGGGAATGTTCAATGATGCAAAGGACTTATTTCTCCATATCTTTTGTAATCGAGAAATTTCCTACATATTCAAATTACATTTTAATCCTTTTATTACTGGATTAGTTACTGTGCTGCTTAACAGAAAAGCCTATGCTTTGCACATTAAGGACTCCAAGTTCAATACTTGGTGTTCTAATTTTAAGAGATTTGATATCAAGCATTGCAAGGACATGGAGAGCTGTTGCTAGTCGCTGTAGAAAGAAAAGTGTGCTTATATAGGCAAGTACAAAAAAATCAGAGCTGTTGTAGAGCAGTTTCCACATGCCAATAACGCTTGCCTTTTCATGTCTGTGCCTGTGAATCCAAGCATACTGGTTCTGGCTAAGTGCCTGTTAGCCGAGTAGAAGAATCACATTAATCGCCTTAAACTCTAGAATCTAGGTTATCCAGAAAGCATGTTTTCCTATGTTACATATTTTCATTTCATTGGGATTTTTTTTCTATATTTTTCAGAGGGAAATTTGGACAAGTTTTTCGGCTGGTTGAGAAAAAAGCTGGGAAAGTTTGGGCAGGAAAATTTTTTAAAGCGTATTCAGCTAAGGATAAAGAAAACATAAGGCAAGAGATCAGCATAATGAACTGTCTACACCATCCAAAACTTGTGCAATTGGTAGATGCTTTTGAAGAGAAAGCTAACATTGTCATGGTATTGGAACTGTAAGTATAAAGTGGACCGTAGTAGGAGTAATATCAGTGTCAATGTATTTATAATCTTTATTTTTTTACCTAATAAGCCTAAACTTGTTTATTATTATTTTTTTAATGACATCTTTCCCCTTACGTTCTTCCTATGTCACAAAGTGGACTAATAGTAAGCTGCTGTATTGCATTGGAACAGTACAGTCAGCCTCTGTATTCTCCAGCTTTAAGTGCAGTAATTGCTTTAAGTAACAACTTGCAATTTTGAATATGTCATTCAACTCTACAAAACAAAATAGTCTACTGTTTTTAAACAATTAAATATTATTTCCCTTTAAATATAGCGATAAACTGTGATTTGCTGTCCAATCCCAAGGTGTTTTTACAATGTGAGCACTTCCATGGTTTGCAGGCTTATGGGGGAATGAACTCACTGAACATTTTGTGAACAAAATGAAGGTAAAATGAGGCAACTTCTGTGGAAGACGAATTATATTAAATTGTATGTTCCTGTTTTATCTTTCACTTCAATCTAGTATTTCCCAGAAGCAGAAAGAATGGCCCTGCAAATGAAAGCTCTTAAAATAGCATTTCAAGCTTGATTTATCCCATCATAATTCTAGTTCATCTGAGATTATATGAATCTAGCAAGTTTTTAATGCATTTCCACCCCATTTTTAATGTAAGAATTATGTTCTGGCTTTAGAAATCGAGTGACAAAAGAAGGCTAATAATTCTATGCACATTCCAGCTGTATCAAGCCTGAAAATCCCCCAGTTTTATTTCGACTTAAAGCATTATGGACTAAGTGATAATGACACAGTATCTTAAGAGTTCAGAAACCTGGAAAAAATGTTTTTGCAGTCCTTTGGAACAAATAGTATCCTTCAGTTCCTTTGCATCCACTCCTTATTTAGTGATCCAGCTCTGTTTTAACAATTGTCATTGAGCAAAATAATCATTAAGTGAACACATGACAGAGAGTGAATGAGAGAGAGAGAGAGAGATGCTTCAAAGATCATTGGTTGGTAAAATCTCATTTAAATTAAGTTCTTATACAACTATACCAATCTTACTCTCTTTCTAGACAGCTCAGGTCGCCTGTTTTGGGGACAAGGTTAGAGAGGCCAGATTGAAATGGTTTGGACATTTGCAGAGGAGGGAGAGTGGTTATATTGGTAGAAGGATGTTGGAGATGGAGTTTGCAGGCAAGAGGTCAAGAGGAAGGCCAAAGAGGAGATATATGGATATGAAGCTAATTGGGGCAAGAGTAGAGGATGCTGAGATAGAGCTAGGTGGGAACAGACGGAAGAAGAAGAAGAAGAAGAAGAAGAAGAAGAAGAATCTCTAGAATGCATTTTTGTCAGGCACATTGATCAGATAATGAATTTTTTATTGTTGTGATATTTGCAAATGTATGCTAAATGAAGTTGCTAAAGAAAGAGTAAGTGTATTGCAATTGCAGGAATCATTCCACTAGATCTGTTATTAGTATTAGGTCATATTTGCCTGACTGGTTTAGTAATTATGAGCCAATATTTCTTCTGCTTTTTTAATTTAATAGATCCCATTAAAGCAACCCTCTAACATACTTTTGTATTGCACAGTTCTGTACTGATAATTTTTCTTCAGAGTTTTAATCTTGGATTCAGTTTCAAGTCTTTCTAATTAAACCTGTCATACTTCAGTCAAATAGTATTTGTCCGGTACTTGTTATGCACCAACCATTTCATGCCTGTAATCATCATCCAAAAACTCAGTCTGTGTTCCAAGAAACCAAAAATCTTCCATTTATCTCTTGATTGGTTGTTTAAGGCTCTGTTATCTGGGTGGAGAGGATGGATGAGAATATCATTTGAGTACTATTGTTCTGAACCTCTTCAAATCTTCATAGACCATGACCGTATAATTATAACTGCTCTTGGCAGCATCACTTGTCTTCATTTGGACTGTCAGAAAGGGATAACTATCATACTCTTTGAGATTTATCTATCATTTCCATGATCAGATACTTAATGGTTCCAACTGATACAAGTTTGTTTTCTTTAGTGACATTGTCACTAATGTCCTTGTTTCTTCACCTTCTTACAAAGCTGCATCTTCTGGGATCCACCTTTCTAACTCCTGTTTAGCAGTATGATTTTTTTTTCCATCTTTGCAAACTTGGAGCCTATTTATATTGTGGAGATCTGAAAGCTGTTTCTAAATTCTTGCAATGCTAAGTGTCTTCTTTAACCATTACCTATAGTAGTCATTTTCATCTGCTTTATTTGCTCTGTTGAGACTGTCTTAAGTAGAATTGCTTTCTCTGCCATCCATTGTAGCACATCCGTTGTTTTATCGAATGAGTTTTCATCCTTTGTTATGATCTGAAATTGTCCACCTACTATTCTAATCTTCATACTTTTTCTTCAGGTACCACTTGATGCAACTAAATTCTTAGTTGCTTTTCGGCAGCACAATGCCACAAATAGTTCAGAGTAGGACTCCAAAATGTCTTCGCTTCTGTTACCTAACACCACCAATACAAAGTCTTACATTGCTGACTATCA
The DNA here is from genome assembly GCA_017656035.1 of Myanophis thanlyinensis. NCBI lineage: Eukaryota > Metazoa > Chordata > Lepidosauria > Squamata > Homalopsidae > Myanophis > Myanophis thanlyinensis. The sequence goes on from JAEANM010020636.1 coordinate 11,018, forward strand.
AATTTCTTGTTCAGTTGCTGTCAGCTTCTATGAATATTTTATAAACAGAGAGGAGTGATAAATATTAAATAAATAAAAAGAAAGAAAGAAAGAAAGAAAGAAATGTAAACAGAACTTAGCTACATTCATTAACTCTTCCTTTTTCCAGAAGTGATTTTCAGATATAAGTTTTCACTGCTGCCATTTTGTTTTTAATTCAACACAATATGTAGGAATAATATTTTTCCTGTCTCAATAGAAGTTTAACATCATTCCTTTTACTTAGAACCACTAAAATGACATTACTATATGTCTATAACTGATTCTACAGAATGAAGCATACGTGGCAAGAATTATATCTGAGCAGTTCAGTGAATACGTTGGTTGTGCTGTTACATTAAAATTTTTATCTGTAAGTGTATCAAATGCTGAGTGGGTATGAGTAATTTATATATTTGGATTATACATTTTTCTGAGACCATTATTTAAAAATGAAGCTTTTTTATCATCACTAATGGACAGTTTCTGAATTTTGGGAAAACTGTTTTTTCTGTTGTGCTCTTGTTCCAGATTGTTAAAACCGCATTTATTTCAAAAAAAATATTGTGATGTTCAGAGTCTATATGAATAGGTTTGCAATAAAGCATTTCCATTTAATAAAGCATATTTTCACCATTTGTACTCACATGTAATCCATTTAATCATGGTCCTTTTCTTAAGGGGGTTAGATACAATATTAGTCCCAAAGTATACAATTTGCTCTACTGTTTTAATTCATTTCCAATGTATTGTTTGTTATATCTTTTTCTCTAAAAATTCTATCCAAACATGTGGCGTTCTTTTAAAATGTATTTAAAGTCATATTGGATAATATGAACAAAATGAAATCTAAACATTAGATATATGAATTCCTGAAGAGACACAGTACTCTTTCACTATTGCAATGTGATTCCAATATCTAAGGGGCTACCAGAAAAAAAAGGTCAGCCTATTCTCCAAATCACATGACGGCAAGACAAGAAGCACTGGATGGAAACTAATCAAGGAGAGAATAG
>JAEANM010020638.1:0-12050 GCA_017656035.1 Myanophis thanlyinensis
TTAATGTGCTGTAAACCGCCCCGAGTCCCTTGGGAGAGGGGGCGGTATATAAATCTAAATAATAAATAAATAATAAAATTCAGTACAGCCAAAAAGCCTAAAGTTGCCCAACCAGAGCCCACTCTGAATGTGCCCCCTAATCATAATCCTTTTTCTGAGGAACCTCTGAGTAAAAAGAGGCTATAGCAAGAAGTACATTATAGTACACCAGAATGAGATTTGCTTTGGTTTCTATTAGTTTCAGTCAATAGACAAACTGACCATGACTTAGCACGAAGTGCAATCTCACACTCGGTGTCATACTTGGTATGAAATAATTTCCTCTGCCTCATAAGCAGAACAATCTTGGTGATTTGAGATTGCTCTGCACTTGCACAACATGCTAAATCCAGATCAACAAAACAACTATTGTAGGCCCATAGCTTGCTACACCTAAATAAATCATATTACGACTTAACATGATAACCTGAGTCACAGTATGTTAAGACAGTGGCTGGTCTCCACAGCACAGTGAGCCACGCATTACTCAACGGCATGTTAGCAGAGTCTAGTGTGTTGCACAAACCTGGTTTTATACAAAGCCAGTAAGTACCTGATTTTGAGTCTGTCCCTGGGATTAGGAAACTTTCTTGGCCAACTGCTGCTGAAGGGATAGAAGCAAACTAAACCATCTTCCTCCTTTCAGATGACATGCACTTCAGCTATTTTTTATTGCTGTAGTCAGATCCAAAGATTCATACGATATCAAATCAAATCAAATCAACTTTTGTTCATCACGTGCACAGTCATACATGATACGAAATGCAGTGAAATGTGTATGTGACCGCTCGCGACCGTATGTAGTAGGGCAAGAGAATAGTACAGACAGGGAGGGAGAATAAGTTAGGGAGTGGTTGAGAGAGGCAGATTATAGGGATACTTTATAGTCCTGGGTTGTTATGGTTTGGTTTAGGGTCCGTATTGCCTGTGGGAAGTAGCTTCTCCTTATTCTCTCTGTGTTGGCTTTCAGGGAACGGAGGTGCCTTCCTGACCGCATCATGGTGAACAGTCTGTTGTTGGGGTGTCTGGGGTCCTTCATTATTTTCCTGGCTGTAGTTTGGTATCATCTGTTGTAGATGGAGTGCAGTTCAGGGAGCTTGGTGTGGATGATGCGCTCTGATGTTGCCCATCAGGATACTTTCTACTGTGCAGGAGTAGAAGTTTCTGAGCACTGTTGTGGGCAGTTTGAAGTCTCTCAGTCGCCTCAGATGGTATAGGCGTTGTCGGGCCTTTCTCACCTCGGTGTCAATGTGTTGGGTCCATGTTAGATTCTGCGAGATATGGACACCTAGGTATTTGAAGCAGTCCACTCTCTCCACTGGGCTTTTGTTGATGACAGGGGTCTGGTATGTCCTTTTCTTCTTTGCGCTGTAGTCCACTATCAGCTCCTTTGTCTTGCTGGCATTGAGGAGGTTGTTTTTCTGGCACCAGTTCTCCAGGTTCTTAATCTCATCTATATAGGCTATCTCATCGTTGTTGGAGATCAGGCCTACCACAATGGTGTCATCAGAAAATTTAATGATGGTGGTGGAGTCTGTAGTGGCTGTGCAGTTGTACATGTATAGGGAGTATAGCATGGGGCTCAAAAACACAGCCCTGGGGACTCCAGTGTTGAGGGTGAGTGAGGTTGAGACATGCCCACCCATCCTTACAACCTGTGGTCTCCCAGTTAGAAAGTTGGAGATCCACCGACATAGGGATGGGTTGAGGTCCAAGTGTTTCAGCTTGCCGGTCAGTGTGGAGGGGATTATGGTATTGAATGCTGAACTGTAGTCCACAAAGAGCATTTTGACGTAGTTTCCTTTTCCAGTGTCCAGATGAGTGAGTGAGGTGTGGAGGAGGTGGGAGATGGCATCATCTGTTGAGCAGTTATGTCAATAGGCGAACTCTAGTGTGAGGAAGAGATGAGGTCTCTGACTAGTTGATCAAAGCATTGCTCAATATGCTAAACCCTTCACTGGATTAATAAAGTACAGTTATTGTCCTCACCTAAGGCTTAAGTGATGGCTTGACGATTCGCGTACGTTAAACCTATGGCTGGAATTCCTACAACATGCTGAGTCACAAACTTGTCTGGTCTAGTGTATTTGATATTTCCTCCAAAACAATAGGCTGATAGAATCCACATTCTTCAATCAAACTCTAAAGCGTGGGTAATATTTATTTTCCTGATAGGAGAACTAGCAGAGGTTTAATACAGCCAATGTTAACAAAAACAAAAGCAGAAAAAATGCAGCTTTTGCACAATCTTGGGAATCATGCAGTCTATATACCAGAGGTGTCAAACTCGATTTCATTGAGGGCCACATCTGGGTTGTATTTGACCTCGGGGAGCCAGGGTGGGCATGAACAGCTCGATGTCACTTGTGTCATGGGTGCCTGTGGTGGCCCGAGCACTCTGCCAGAGAAAATGGGGACCCGAGCTCCGTTTTCGACTGCGACGGCTTCCTGCAATCCACTGCCAGCAAAAACAGAGCTTGGGAGGGATGCCTGAGGGCCAGTCCTTTGCTGTTTCAGAGTGGCCCTGAGGGCCAGATCTAAGCACCCCGCAGACTGAATCCGGCCTCCAGGCTTTGAGTTTGACACCCCTGCTATATACTGAACACCGTGACTTTAAAGAAACTCAGCTGGTATATATATTCCTTCATTGACATTTTCTTTAAAATGATGTTTACTTAGGGAAAGAGCTGTAACCTACCAGATTTAGGCTGCCTTCTTCTCTTTGCATCATTCCTAGCTCTGCAAGTAGGGATGGCCTATGGCATTATAAGCATGACTTCTCTATATGTCACTGCCAGGCAAAAAGCAGTCTTCTGTATGTTAGCTTCGTGATAACTTCCAGATCTATGGAAATCCCCCAGAAAGAATCAAAAAGAGGAAGGAACTCATCTAGACTAAACCAAGATGAGGGAGGCCCGGATGTTTCCGTGAGGGAAGGAGGGTTCCACTTTCTTCATATCCCATGATGTGATACAACTGCCTTGCTTAAATTAGTTCCATTACCATTGCTGGTTGCATTCACTTGCATCACAGTGGGAAAAAACCAAAAGCATTACTAGAGGTTTGCAGAACAGAGCAAAAGTCTACTGAATGAGGCTGAATTCTGGTTCCTGCAGCAATCAACCGGTTATCTGGCAGAATTAAGACAAGAGCACACCCTTCTGCCGGCACCCATTCAGAAAACAGCAATCTTGTCCTTGGAAGATTGCATAGGGCAAACTTTTCTCCATGAATTTTAAAAGCCATTTAAATCAGTAGCAAAGTCATGATAGAACAGCAAATTCTGCAAATTGATGCAGGTGGTCCTTGACTCACAATCATTCATTTGGTGAAGTTATAGTATCGCTAAAATACTGACTTACAACCAGTTCTGGCACAACTGTCACAGAATCCCCAGAGTCCACTGATTAAAATTCAGGCATGGTCATATATTTACCATGTTTGCAGCATCCCAGGATCATATGACCACCATCTGCAACCTTCCCAGCTAAAGTCTAGGAGGGGAGCTGGATTTGCTTAATGGTTACGTGATTCACTTAACAATTGCAGTGGTTAGCTAAACAACCATGGCAACAAAGAATATTAAAATCAAGCACCATTCACTTAACAATGAACTTCCTTAGCAACAGAAAGTTGTGGTTGAAAGTGAAGGATTACCAAACTGTGCACAGCTACAGAAACAAATCTTCTTGCTGTTTTTCCCTTATCTGAAAATGCAATAGTTGCATTCATACAACTTTTTAACTATCAGTAGGTTGCTTATAAACCTAGCAGCTATTTTTTTTACAAAACATGCTAAAAACTGTTTAGATTTAACCTTGGTTAGCCCTGGTGTGACTTTATGATACATAGGTTACATCTTGAAGTATTGCACAAACCTCAAACTTGGGACTGATTCAGTAACTGGGTTAAGCATATTGTATTAACACAAAGTAAATCAGCACAGTATATAAAAAAAGTAAGTAGGCTCGTATGTCTACAGTAATATAGTTGAATTTTTGTACCAAAGCAGCAAATTTTTGTCAGATTTTTAGTCTGACAAAAGAGCAGTGTTCCAAAACACCCAAATAGTTAATTTTAACTTTCAAAGCTGGAAATTCCAGACAAAACAGACAAAAGTTTACCAATGGCGGTTATTTCCAGACAATCTTGAGTTCTGAGGGTTGCAAACCAAGATTATGAAATCTTAGAATTAATGCTCATTAATACAATGAGATTCCTGGCATCTACTGCATTCCATCCAGCTGCATTCACTAATCCCATTTCCGGATTACTTGACACAAATTAATTTTCAAGGGTCCTTCTGGATACAGCAGCAGAAGCCTTTTGGAATGCAACAGCAGCTGTGATGACTCACTCAAAGGCTTCCCCTTTTCATCTGTTTCCTCACAATCACCTCCAATCAACCCCAACATCTGGAACTGAGTCATCATCACCTCAGGTGTTCAGCTGACTGTGTTGTTCTCACACATCATGTTTAACTTAGGTTAGGTTATTCAATGACCTCATTTTCTGCACTTACTTTGGTTCAATACACTCTAAAGCTCTAAAATAAACAAACAGCCATCATGCATACAACATGTTGTTTAAAAAAGCTGACCAAGCTTAGCAGGTTGTACAAATGCATCTTTTAAAACTTTCCTTGATCTGATTAAGTCTGCTGTGAGAATGTAGCCAGTAACTAAGCAACCTGGATTTTGCTTGGTTTTTGAAGATGCAGGTTTTCATTCCACTGGTGTGTTGTGTGAAAATGCCCTTTCTGTTGTTCTTGAGGTTGGGTTCATACAACACACTCACAAATTACAGTTCCTGTTCTTATATGGGGTGCCACATCTCTCTAGTGGACTTAATGCAGACTGGCAATTCACACAGCTGACAATACCGTAGCTGAATTCCTGCAACAACCTATCCAATTTATCTCACTTTACTTGAGCATGCTGTAGGAATCTAGACAATATTAGATCTTCTGGAAAGAAGCAACAACAGCTACAAAGGATGGCCAGAATCTCTGGTTGTTACCAGCAGGTTACTAGTGATGTGTCTTTTGTTTTGCATTTTCTGGTTGTGCTTCTTCCTCCCCTATCAGACACAGTACATAAACCTGTAGCACTCTTCTACCATCAAAGAAGTAATATAATAACCTTAATAAAGCACAGGGTCACACTACTAGCCAGTCAAGGCAATGGGAAACTGTACAATCTGGAGTAGTAGGCAGTTGTAAATGGATGCCATGGCTATCTTGGACTAAGCTAGCCTAAGATGGACTTTATGGTTTGGTGTGCTGTGGGATACTAGCTATTGTTTCCATGTGTATCTACAGGCCAACATGTCAGATTATTTGTAATACGTAGGACACCTAATACAAACGCAAGATCTTTTAATGTGAGCTCAGTATATCTGATGAACTCAACTCCTGAATCCCTGGAAGCTTGCACTTTTCCAAAACGTTTTTGAGGAAGACGATGAATGAATGTTGAATGGTGCAATCCAAGAAATGCTACCTGTGAAATTTACAAAAGGCAAAGGATTCACCTGAAATAGAAGGAATCAGAATGGGTGCTGGAATCCCACTAAAATACGACTTGCAGTGCATCTGACCCACAGCTAACCTTCATATCTTTTGACTGAACCTAGCCTAAACATTTCTGCTGACTTCCTATTACACGTGTGTTTTTTTTATATATTTGCTCTTCTATTGGCACTCTTCAACAGCCTATCTTCTGACCCTGTTGAGAGATGGTAAATTACATTTTTCCTCCCTCCCCGGGTTGCTGGTTGAGGTTCCCTTCCTTCCCAGTTTCTGAACGAAAGGAGAAGAGGACAGGAAGGTCAAGCTTGGGTTCATTTTCTGCACGGAAATAAAGTCATTATTAAGACTGAGCCCTGATTATGAACAGACGCCCTTTGGCGAAAGTTTGCGATGAGAAACACTCCAGACTTGGGGGGGCAAAGAAAGGAAATTTCGCCGCCCCTTTTTCTTCGAAGAGGTGCAATCGAGGAACAAGCAAAGGCGATGAATTAATAATCATAACACATTGGCGCCACAGGCCTTTCACATCCCAGAAGCAGCGCAAAATCCCCTGGAGAGAGATTTCCTCCGCTGGCAGCTAAGCCTTTCTCCGCCGAGTATTACAAATCAGATCCAGTCCCGTAAGTTTCTTTTCTTCCTCACTTCCCCAACTCGATTCCTTGGCCGCCGATCCCGTGCCTTACTGACTCACCCGCGCTGATCGGCGGCGTTTCATGATTAAGAAGGAAGGCGCCCAGGCCGGTGCGAGCCCCACCGTCCCAAGGGACGCAGAGCCCCATAATGAGGAATTCCTCCTACAACCCTTCTTTAAATGTGGATCATCGTTCCTTCCACAATTCCGGGAAATTAGAGATCGCTTCTTCCCGGCCTCCTACCAGCCTTCCTCCCCGTCTGCTCTCCTCCAGATGTTTCGGAAACTCCCCCTGCTCTTTCCCGCCCCCCCACCCGCCCATAATTCTGCAGGCAACGCTGGCGGGAATCCTGGGAATTGTGATAGCAATAGTCCAAATTGCAGAACGTTAGTTGATGCAATTGATGGTGGCGGCTCTGTGTTTTAAAAGTTATATTTAACCTGTAGGACAAAATGGAGAAGCATAATGTATAGAATGGGCTGGGCTTCCTGCCGGTGGGAGAAATTATGGGGAAAAATTAGCTGCCAAAATAATAATAAGAGTTGGAAGGAATCTTGAGATCTTCTAGTCCAACCCCCCACCCCAGGCAGAAAATCCTACACCCGTGATGGTGAACCTATGGCATGCATGCCACAAGTGGCACACAGAACCATTTGGCCAACTTACCTCCAGCTGCACATGTGTGTGAGATTGAGTGCGCACACGCATATGATTTTGGAGATCCAGCTGGCGTTCTGGCCTCCGCTGTGCATGCATGCAATTGTGCATGCGTGCACGAACAATCTTCAGAGTCCAGCTGGTCTTCAGAGCTCTGCTGGTTTTTGAAAAAGCTGTGTGCATGTGCAGATGGCGTGTGTGCACATGTAGCACATGTGTGGGAGCCACATGCATGTGCAGATTGTGCACATGTGGGAACCACACACATGCACCGATGGTGCATGTGCGCGAAACTTGGACCTCTTCAGCACCCGATAAGTAAAAGGTTCGCCACCACTGCCCTATACCATTTCAGACAAAACTTGGTTGCCAACTTGATTTTGTTTTGTTTACTCCCTGCCTCTGAGCATGTACAAGTAATCCTCTGTTTAGGATTACAACTGAGCCCCAGATTACTGTTGCTAAACAAGACAGTTGTTTTGCCGTATTTTACGATATTACTTGTCACAAATGTTAAGAAATCACTGCACTTGGTAAGTTAGTAAAACCCAGTTGTTAAGTGAACCTGGCTTCCCCATTGACTTTGCTTGTCAGAAAGTTGCAAAAGGGATCACATGACCCGCAGGATGCTGCAACGCAATGGTCGTAAGTGTGAAAAACAGTCATAAGTCATTTTTTTCAGTGCCCTTGCAACTTTCAATGATCACTAAACCTATGGTTGTAAATTGAGGACTACATGCAGTACATTTATATAATACAGTTACTGAATCCAACTCATTTTCTGATTTGGTACAGTATGTAAATCATAATCTCAAATAGATTAGGTACAATAAACTGTATCATTAACCAAACTTAATACTGGTATGTTGTGCCAGCATTTAAGTATGGGGTGTAAATTACAGCCGAAACAAACAATGGCAGCTGGCTGTGCCCCCCCTCCCCCATCTGAGAATTTTAGTCATATATTCAAATCAGTTGCTACCAATGTTGGGTTAAGACAAGAGATGAACACTGAAAGATCAGGTTTCTCCAGATTTTCAAAAGTATAGCACTAGGAGAAAATGTTTTTTTTCCCTTAATCCTAGTTTGGCTGTTTGCCTTCCCGACCTTTTAAAATCAGCACTTGGTTTCGGATCATTTTAGTTTCAGGATTTTCCGCTCTTGAGAAACTGTTCTCAACCTTTGTATTATTTGAATGTCCAGTACCAAATTCAGGTATTCAGTTTCCTTTTCTTTAACTCTTATTTTAAGAAGGATAGCAAGACTAAAGGGGTTCAAATGTATTTCTGCTTCACTGGCAGAAATAATACTGAGTTACAAAGTAGGTAAAATGATAGGAGTCTGTACTTTCTCTCTCGCTGAAGGGATGGGAAATTCCCAAGGCAGCAGCCACCAGAGATTTGGTGGGTATCCAGAATAAGTTTCAATCAAAAACCATGTGTAAACAGTTTATCTGTTCCTCTTTAACGAATATACCAACAAAAATCCGGGTAAATCTAATCACTGTACAATTCCACAAAAGAGACAAGACTATGCAGTAAGATAGTTTGAAATATATTTTAAATATTGTTCCAAAGAGTGGAAATCATACTAAAATAATATTTAATATGATACTAAGTCATATTGAGAAGATTGTGCAATGTATGATCAGGTATTAAATTTTCTCTATTCCTATGGCAGGTAAGGTTTTGGTCTTTCTTTATATGGGCAATTGCTAGGCCCTTGTCTGGAAATAGCCCAAGTATAGGTCACCAAAGCAATGAAGGGATTGTGATGACCGTAAGGTGATCTTCCTTTTGCTTCAACTGGATTCCTCCACTATGTCTGTGACCTGTCCTTCAGACTTAAAGGCAAGGCATATAATTTTAAACTCCATTTTCATCTACCTAAATTGAGAAATGCTGCAAGGGACTATTATCCTGGCAGAGAGAGGCCATGCTTGTTGGCTCAGCCTGAAAGTAGCCCTTGGAGGATGTTTCCAGAATAGTCCAAATGGCAGTGCCACCATCAGTGCAATGAAATTAGTAGGAACTACACACAAACAAAAGCTTTTCTCATCAAAAAGAGCAAAAAACCTATAATATAGCCATTTGGGATATAACGTGGGCAAATCTCTTCCCTATTTCTAATGAGCCAAGCCATCCTTTTCCTTGCAGACGGGTCTTCATAGAGAGAAGATTGTTCGACCAGCAAATATAAATTATATTTAGATTTATTCAATTTATATACCGCCCCTCTCCCAAAAAGGGACTCGGGGCAGTGTACAACCATCTAAAAGCAATAAATTAATAACAAATTAAAAACAAATTAAAAAATTAAATGGGTGGTGAATAAAAAATTTAAAATTATAAGATTTAAAAACCAATTTAAAACCCCCGTTAATTAATACTAGGCCAGACCTGCCTGTTGGAACAAGTAAGTTTTTAGTGCGCACCGGAAGGTCCACAGGTCTGCGATGGTCCGGATCTCCGGGGGCAATTCGTTCCAAAGGGAGGGTGCCCCCACAGAGGGAGAGGAGAAGATAAGGAGAAGATTGCTTCCACAAGCAAGTACTCCTGCTCTGGCCAAATTCTGCTGGTAGAAATAGGCTATTGGGAATTCAAACTGGCAATGGCATAGCCAGCCTCATTCCCTCACTTGATCCTCAAGTTATAAAGTCAGTATAAAAAAAGGTCACACAGAATCTATGCTTGTGCAAAGTAGTAGAAAACTTGTAAAGAAATTGTTGGGACACATTCCTTTCCTATCTTTTTATTTTCCAGACCGCTCTTTCAAACTTTTGACAGACAGTTGGACTTGTATTTAAGAACAGTTTTGTCAGTCTTCCTGTAAATGTGTACACCAGTGTGTACTTGCAGTCCACATGATGTCTTAACAATGTTTTCTGAACTAGAAGACAGACACTGCATCATAGGTAGATGCCTTTATGGAAACAGCCGTCTATTCTCTCCTGAAACTCAAGTCAGAGCAGTGTCCACTGACTAGAGGGGAGGACCCATGCCATGGCAGCATATGGCCAATAGTTGGGTATATGCTAACCTTGACCTTCCCCTCCCCCTCCCCCACAAGTCTCACATTTAATTACGAGAAACTGGCTACTAGAGCTAATTGGATATCCAGGCTGTATTCTGTATTCGGTGCAGCCACTAGATAGCAGCAAACAGAAAAGGGAAAAAAATATGTCAATTCAATTCAATCCTTTATTGTCAATGCACAACATGTGTGCAGCAAAATTGAATTTTTGTGGTCCAGATCTGGTAAAACTAATAAAAAAAGGCCAAGAATTTCCCACATGCATATGACATATAGTGGAGATAATAGAAGAAGCTGGGTATGTATATGAGGAAAAATATAAGTAAAGTGTGTCAGGGCAGAGAAAATAAATAAAGTTGTGTAATCAAAAGAAAGGATGCTTTGGACTGGATGTCAAGGAAGAGGTGCACTAAACAATTTTTGCTGGAAATAACACTGATTAGCTACCAACATTTAGAATGTAATATGAAATTACTATTGGGTTCAAAAATGGGAAAGGAGGATGCCAAGACTGCATATTGTCACTAATCTATTTAAATTATATATAGAATATAGCACCAGATATGATAGGGAGACAGAAGAAATAATTCAGGTAAATAAAAGTGAGGAAGAATTAAGAAATTTCTTTCAGAAGAAAAGACAGGTGTGCAAAAGCCAACCTGTTGCTCAAATTCAAACATTCTAAAAATGTATTGATTGCTAGCACCACCATAATGCAAATAGGGCAAATATTATAATAGGCTCTATTTTCCTGGGTTCAAAAGTCCACAAAGATGCAGAGACATCACACTACCATCAAGGGCATGGTCTTCTCTGTTACAACACATGGCTGTGAAAGCTGAACCATCAGAAAGACTGAACAAAGAAAAATCAACCTCTTTACACTGGAGGAAATTGTTGACAGTCTCTTGGACAGCAAGAACAACAAGATACAAGATGAATAAAAACAGATTCTCATTGGAATAATGAAATTAGATATTTTGGACACATAATTCATAATCCCTTATGATAGGCATGCTTTAATTGGTATCTTGATTAAGTGACGTTGTAGGAAGAGAGCCATATTTGTCCAAAATAGTCAAAAACTAGCAAGACACAGGTAGCACTTTTGAAAATAACAATGGAAGTGAGCTGTTGTTCACCAAAACTTATGCTTTATAATAAAATGGGATACTTAAAGAGGTGCTATAGACGATTTCTGATTCTAGATAATTTGGAGTTTGACTTGCTGACTTAAAGAACCTTGACTATGTATGACTATATGAAAGCATGGGCTTCCGTTTTCCAAATGAGATTGCAACATCCTGAGACAATTTTTCTGTAGAGTTCAGAAAAAATATAGATTAGCCTCTTAGTAAAACAAAACAGGGAGAATTAACTGCTTAGTCTAGCAAACCATAAGCAAACTGTAAGGACTGAAGGAGAGTGCAGGATCCAAAATGAGCCAAACCAAATGGCGGTTTAGAAAAGTATGGACCAGGAAACAGAGAAGTAGCCAGTGCCAGCTCCTTTATTGGCATTCTCGCTGCCATGTTCTGTCTTAACTTGACTATGCTGAATCTTCTTTATTAAACACATGCTACACATTTAACCACAAAGAAACTACATCTTGTGTAAAGGAAACAAGACACGTGCCATTTTGAAATGCTGCCAATCTTTTCTTGAACACATATCAAATTCCCATATTGCCACACCATTTGATTTTCTCCCAAGAAAGTTTAGGTGATCTTACCTACCTTGAGGCAATGCCTAAACAATCTCCCATTAACAAGGGGGAATACCAGAATGCAGGCTTGTTCAGGCCTGAGAGCATGTAGCATATAGCACCCATCAGGATATTCTGTTAACCCTAAGGTTTTAGATTTATTTATTGTTTATTTGTTTGAGCACAGCATTCTATATCAGCACAATAACTGCATTTTGCTAATCAGAATTTAAGTCTGTGATGTGTAAACAATTCAATTTCAAATTTATTGGTCACATACACAGTCCTACATAGTACGATATGCAGTGAAATCCTTACACAACCGAGGGTAAGTTAAGGTAGGAAGGGAGGGTGGGAGTTAGAAAAATAGTTAAGGATAGTTGGGAAGGTGGGAGTTAGATGCAGACATGGTTCTTGTTGTGGTCCTGAGTGTACTTGTAGTTCCTGGTTAAGT
>JAEANM010020640.1:0-12050 GCA_017656035.1 Myanophis thanlyinensis
AGAGAGAGAGAGAGATTAAAAACAGACCTCCCTGTGCTAGCTCGCTCTCCCAGTACTTGAAATAATCCTCCAGATGATTTGTACCACACAGTGACATTATGGTTTATATATATATATAGGATTGTAATATACTTTCTTTTTTCTTTTTGAGTGGGGTAGTCGCCATGTATTACCTGTACGAACGTGTAAAATTGTATATAGTTGAGCTGCGGATATACTACATTCCTTGATCGGGCCTGAGAGCTGTTGTGTAGCAAGCCATATTTTGCAGGTTTCGCTCCTTGCTTAGCTGTAGGCGTGCTAGTTGTGTCCTTGGCCAAGTCCCTTTGCACTGTACAGAGCATTCTGGACCAATGGGAATTGTAGTCCTGGCTTATTTAAACCGGTTTCGTTTTACTCCTGTGTCTCTTTCCGTGAATCGGCTCGTCAAGAGAATACAGAAACTTGAGCTGTCCCGTTGTTTTCTTTTTTTTAAGGATTTCTGCCACTTTTACACGCTGCTCATGTTTCTAAAAGAGCCACTCACTTGGAGACAAGAAAGGAAGATAATTCTCACTTGTGATTAACGGGGGTTGGTGGATCGACTTATTTTTATTTGCGGTTGGCTAAAAGTGGTGATGGTGTACTGGTTTTGGGGTTTTCCTTGTTTTATTTGTACGGCAGTTTGTCCGGGTTTTTGTTGGATGTGTGTGTTTGCGGCATGCCCGTGTGCATCTCTTTCCAAATGATCTTCTTGGTTATTGGTCAACTTCAAGGTTGGCATTGTCTACGTCAACTGTTGACGTTGTCCATGTCAACTTTTAAGGATCCATCCACGGTTCTGCTCGCAATCTGATAGAAGATTCTTTCACTTCTGCCATCCGTGATCTTTCTTTTTGAAGTCAAGTACCTGTTAAAAAAAAAAGAAGCTTTAGTGAATTTGTGCTCATTGGGTCTTCCTGGTTCTTAAGCCTAAGCATAGATCAGAACAATCTTGGCTTTTTCCATGACTGAAACCTTTACGGTTTCTCTTGCATGAGTTCTGAAACTTAATTGTCACAACGTCTTTCAGGATGCAAGCTGCAACTTATGGGCTAACAGGCAGTATTTCATTCAACCCAGCAGTTCTAGCCCTGCTCAAAGGATCTTTCCTGAGCTCCAGTCAACTTCGTGTAGACCTATAGGAGTGGACCTTGATTGTGACAAGCACAGCTTTAGTTACGCCGTATGTGGGCAAATAGCTTTGCTGCTCGGTGGAGCAGTTCTCTCTTGAAAACGTACTCTCGTGCTAAAAACAAGCATTTCTGCTGGTTTGTGTATTTTCAGCCATAGGTAGAGGAAGAACTTGCACGCAACCTATTTGTAAAGCTGTTGGGTTGTCTTACGAAATGAGCTGCTGATAGGAAGAATTGAATTCTTGAGAATTCAAGCTGAAAACTTGAGAATTTGAGATAGAATGGGAAAAAAAATAACCGTAGGAAGGATTGGAATGAAATGTGGACGTATTTAAGCCTTCACCTGTTTTAGTTCTTGGAAGTTACGTGATGGGGTAGAAACAGTTGTGCACGAAACATGCCAGGGAGTGGTAGAGCATTGATGTGTAAGCATCTTAGAGAACTCCCCAAAGCAGGGAAATGTTTGTGCTTCTCGGGTTTGGCTTCAGCACCTGCCAACCACTTGACGTGGTGGTCCTTGACAGATCCAACTTCTCCAGGCACTGAATTCCTTCTTAACTGACAGCCTTGGATCTGGCCTTCTCCACTCTTTGAGAAACTTGCAGTCTGAAGCGAGACATCTCTTCTATAAGATGATGATACGTAGGGAACTCAAAACTGAGCATTCTCTACTCTTGTGTTGGGTCGCAGAGCTGCCTATAGGCCCTTGACCTTGTGTGACTGGAATTTGCACGTTGTTGGTGGCAGCTGTCCCTAGTGGCACCCTTCAAATACGTTACGTTCAACAGTCCCTTCAGGGCAGGAGACCTCTTAATGGTAAACACACCGTTTGGTAAGGTTGAGTGAAGTGGATGTTCGCATTCCCTTCATTTTGGAGATTTACATTTGAGTATTGGGACTCAATCTTGACCCAACATGCTTTCTACATTACAGGGGTTCTTTTTCCAGATTTTTGGAGCGTCTTCCTGTTGCCTTATCCTTCACACCTCACTTCACTTCACTTTTATTCCCACGTCTAAACTTCAACACGAATTACAAATGCGTAGTTTTGGATAAGCCAGGAGACAAAACTCTGTCTCATTGAAAACATAGAGTTCCAGTACATCATGCCCCAGGCTGCACCAGAAATCCTTTCCTTTATGGTTCAAACATACGAGCATCTCTTTTAGGTATTCAAACTTTTAAAATCAAAGTATGAACCATTGAAAAGTCCCACATACATTTTTTTTAAGCTGAGGTGATATCCTCAGCTTCCCGAATCCGGCCCAGCTTGTCCCAAGTTTCTTAATGGATCCCTGAAAGATTATTGACTTGCATATCATCATGGCCAGATTATACCTTTTCCTTGAGTCGAGACTCCTGAATTATTATTATTATTTTGCACTATAATTTCCCTGATGATCTGGCCCTGTTTGGAGAATTGGAGCAAGTTCGAGTTTGGGTGTGTTTGCTTAGCAGAAGCAGTTCTGTTTAGCATTATATCTCTTTTTGGCAGGACATCAAAGGTAGCAGATGTCTGGAAAGTGACTGCTTTTGGTCAGCCAGTCGCGTTGTTACTTCTCTGACCTCATCTGGTCACCCCAGCTCAGCCCGTCTTCAGTCTGTGACCTGTTCCTTTGAACAACTGATTAGAGGTCCCCACGTGTCTACACACACACACGTGTTTGTGCCAGTTGACTATAAGGAAGCTTTCTGTTGGGTCATCCAGCTCACGGTGGAGCTTTTGAAGGTGCCTGAGCCTCGCCGGATGTTCTCAGCAGCCCCAGCCCGTCCCCTGGTCCTAGTGGTCTTGCAAGGATAACCAAGAAGGTTCTCCAGAGAGCAAATGTGGCGGGTGGCCGTTTGCACTGAAACGTTAGGTGGGATCAAGAGCGTTGCTACCAGGTCTTTTGTTGGAGTAACTTTGCAAGATACGTCAAGCTTGGGTGTCTTACATAGGAGAATGCTTTGTTGACGGCACAGCTGCCGTTGGTGCGATCCCTAAGCACGCAATTGCAGGAAATAAGCTCCCAGGATAAACCAGTCTATCAACCTTATTATTATTTTTCTTTCTTTTTCTCGAAATGGACCAGTAGTAGCACTAATGGAGGTTCCCCGTTCTACGGAAAGCCACCATCCCTGTCGAATACTTGTAGTTAGGCTTTCAATGGCCTAAATCCTTTCAGAGTTTTCTGTCCTTTATAAATAAATGCTGCTGCTGTGGTGGGGGGGTTATTTTGGAGGGTGAGGGGGATGAAAGTTTTTTTTTTTAAATGACACTAATGAAAGCTGCCTGTGTGTTCATTTTAAACACTGTTTTAGATTAATTTGTATGCCGGTTTTGTTTTTTCCCTTCTTTTTTTTATTGAGAGGGAGAGAGAGAGAGAGAAAAAAAAATAAAAATAATTCTGGGGGTTTTGGTAGAGAAAAACATTAGGCTAAAATTTTACCGGGGGGCAAAAATTTTACCGGCTATTTAGATCAGAAGTAGAAATGTGACTGCTTTGGGAGAAATAGCCTTCATAATAAAAACAGAGGAAACAAATCGCCTCAGATTCATTTGTATAAAATACTCACTTCTGAAGAAAAGAGAAGAGAAGCGAAAAGAAAATTAAGAAAAAAAGAAACTGTCTTTCAGGAAATATGCTAGAGGAGAAACATTGGATGAAGAGCAGATAACAAAACGTTCTGTTTCACAGCCTGGTTTTTTTATTTTATTTAATTTTATTACTATTCAGTTAAAACTTGAATGAATTTAAGACGTCCGGTTCTGTTTAGCCATTTTGTCTGATCTTGCACAGTGGTGGGGTAATGGTAAAGCCGTTTCAATTCTGTGTACATACAATGTTTTATTCTATTTGTACATCAGGAAATTTGTGTAACAAAAATCAAAGGGGAGAGATTTTTTCCGATTGGGGGTTTAATACAGCTATTGAGGTTCGTGGCAATATGCTAGCTAATTAAATTCCAGGTCGAATTTATCTTTAAACTGTGTGTAAATTTTAAAACTGTTAAGATTTCTACTGTATATTGATCATGCATAGTGTGATCCAAGGCTGCTTGTAATTTAAAGAACCTTATTTAATATTCAAAATAAAAATAAAGCTATATATTTATAAGCCTGGCATCTGATGTTCCTTCTGTTTTGATGCCTTCCGTGCCGCGTGACATTGATTGATTATGTGTCATCAGGTCCCTTTCCTAGCGACCACGTAGATAATAATATTTTCACCCTAAAAGATGCCATTTAAAGAGGTCAAAATACTCCCATAGACTGCATTGTCTTCTTCACTTTGGCTTGTTGGCCTGGGAAGCTCTGTGATTACTTTGTTCTCCAATCATGTTTGCCAAAGTTAAAAAAGCATAACGTTTGGAAGTTGAATAAATGAATTCTTAAGTAGACATGAAACCTGATATTGGCCGGAGTGGATGTGGATGTGGTTGTGTGTCTGTGTGTGCTGGGTAGTGGGGGGGAGGGGGAGTCAGAAAGAAGCAACCAGGTGAACCAGTTTGTAGCTTGGCCTGCACCCAAAAGGAACATTAAAAGTACAGCCCTTCCTTTCTCCTTTTCTTTCAATCTCTTAATTTTTCCCCTTGGATCTTCCTTCCATAGTTCTTCCTATTTGAGCCAATTGGCTTTTCCCACCACCAACATCTATGGATCGGAAGCTCAGGTTTTGAGGATCGAGTAGCAACTCTCCTGGTTTCGGACTGGGTCCTGGATTGGCCCTTGCTCCCAAACCACAGCCACCCCACACCTGAGAGTCCCAGAGTTGTAAATGAATGCATCATTTGGGAAATCCAGCAGCTTAAGGACGGCTGAGTGAAGAACCTCAAAGGTGATGGTTGCGTTTGGTGGACCACCATCCTTTCCATGCTCAAAGAAACATGTGCAACCAGAGGAAGAGTCTGAAAAGCTGCCCTTCACCGAAGGGCTTTGAGATCTCTCAACGTGGCCATCAGCACCCCAACTTTCTCTCTTGCCCCATTCCAGAAGAAGACCACCCCAAAGTTCTGGGCCTCAGCCCTAGGATCCAAGCTGAGCTGCAGCCACACGGGAAAACATTCCGCTCTTAATCTTGCCGAGTTCTTGGCTTATTTGCAATAGACTTGGCCATGCCAGACTCCGCCTCCCTACCTGTTAGTGCATTAAAGTGACGTGTCCTAGCCCAGGTGAGCAGTCTGTGGGCAGATGGGGATGGGCAGACGGCTTGTTTCCTGGGAGATGGCCACCTTCTCCTCCTGAGGCAGGGTCTGCGTCTTTTTATGATCCCGTGCCAGGTGGGAATGGTTGACGGATGCGGTTGGCACCTGCTTCAGGTAGGAATCTAATCATTGGCCTCTTCGATTCCACGCCATCCTGGGCAAATATTCGGGAATGAAAGAATTGATAGCTGGCTCTTGCACGGTGGTCTACAAAAACCTCTCTTCTGTAAGGTCGACGGAGGACAGCCGATCTCTCTTCGAATGTCTTAAAAAATCCTGGAGGTTTAGGAACCTTTGCATGGTTAACTTAACAATAACAGAATTGGAAGGGCACCTTGGAGGTCTTCTAGTCCAGCCCCTTTCTCAGGCAGGAAACCCTACATCATTTCAGACAAATGGCTGTCCAATCTCTTCTTCAAAACCTAGAATTTTTTTAAAGCACCCACAACTTCTGAAGACAAGTCCTTCCACTGATCAATTGTTTGGACAGTCAGGAAATTTCCTCTTAATTCTAAGTTGCTTGTCTCCTTGATTTAGTTCCCATCTATTTGCTTCTTTGTCCTGCCTTCAGGGGCTTTGGAGAAGAGGTTGATCCCCTTAGATTTTGGGTACACCGATATCGTATCACCACCACCACCACCAGTTCCTTTTCATTGATCTTTTTCTGGGTCTCCAATAAATACGGGAAAAGCACACCCAAGAAACCGATTCCTGAACCTCTCCCAAAAAAAATGGGATTATTGAGATCTTTAGTCCTAGATGAGAAAGTCACCCCGGTATGGATACACAGAAGACTTATCCAAAGACCAGTTCCCCTATCTGGGCACAGACCTAGATTGGCAACCCCACAGATGTGCAAGCTAAGAATTGCGGTCTATTACAATGGCCAAACGCATGTAGAATCCTGTGTTGAACCAAATATATTTTGCAACTAATGGCGAGCTAAAAATTGAGGGGGGGAATAGTAATGCTGGCTTAATTTGATCTCTCTCTCTCCTCCCCCCCCCCCCACTGCTCCATCCAAAAGACCGAGAAGTTACATGACGTCCGAATTCCCTTCTCTTCCCCTCCTCCTCTTCCTTTTTGGATGTGAACACCTGATTAACCTTTGTTGCAAGGACAAGCGATTAGATTGTTCTGTCTCGTACGTTGTACATGGCTTTACTTTATAACAACTCTTGGCATGGGAGGGGTGGGGCAAGGGGGTTGTGCGTTGCTCGGATTCACTCAACGTGTTGCATTCAACTAGTTGCATCCGAGATTTAATCTGGGCGTTTGCATACCTGGGGAAGTTGGCTCAGCTCTTCGGACCCCCTTTGAATCCTGTCCAATAATTTGAAGGTATGAGGTCCAGCCTTGAAATAGATGCATTTGAAAAGCTTGCAAGAAAGTGGGCATTCGTGGATGGTGTGCCGCAGAATATTTGGGAATGATAATTTCTGAGTGGCATTTCAAAGCAGGAATGGTGTTTTCTCTTTAAAGGGTTTCTCAGCCAGCCCCAATGCTCAAGAGAGTAAAACAATTGTAAAGTGTGGGGATAAGAGTTCAGTTCAACAAAATTGGTGGCCAGTGCCATTGATCTTTTAAACCCATTATTATTATTATATATTATTATTACTAGGGACTTCCTTTTTTACGACCCTGTCATGCCTTAATTCGGGGCAGAATTTGGGTGACTGGATGGATCTCGAGCATTTATTGGCCGGATGCCCTTCCTGACACCCGTGCAGAGTTAGCAGCAGATAATTATTATTACTAGGAATAATAAAAAAAAAAAAGGGAGAACACAGATCTTTGGGACCTGTAAAATACTACTTTCTCCCCTATAATGTGTTATCTGTATGTCCATTTAGAAATAACATTGAGACTTTGGGTGCAAAAGATAAAACATGGAATTAGAGGGCTGGAAGAGACCTTTGAGGTCTTCTAGTCTAGCCTCAAGGCAGAAAACCTTATACCATTCCAATCAAATGGTTGTCCAGCCTACTTTGAAAAACCACCATGATGGAACAGCCACAACTCTGGGAGGGTATAAATAAATAATAATAAAAGGCCACTCCTTTCATTTTTTGGAAATATTTTATGTTTTCATTCTTATTTGAGTGCCAAGAAGCTTTGGGCAGAATTACTGTAGATCAGTGTTTCTCAACGTTGGTGACTTGCTGGCTGTGGAATTCTGGGAGTTGAAGTCCAGGCATGTTAAAGTCACCAAGGTTAGGAAATACTATTGTTGTAGATCTGTAGAAGTTCAAAATATCTCAGAAGCTGGCCCTTCTGTGTGATTTTAATATGTGGGGGAAGTAGGTTTGATGTAGAGGTTTTCACCTAGAGGTGCCCCTTCAGAATAAATGGAAATATGTAGTCAAAACAAGGTGGTTGGGTGAATTTCCACTTTGGCAACCATGTCTTGTCTTCTTGTGTTTAAAACTATTGTAAAACTCTCCCACGCAAGAAATTCCTTGAAAAAAAATCAAAATATAGAGTGGAAACGTTCTACGTGGGCATCATTTCTCTCACCTTTAGAGAATTCTTCATCGAAGAAATCTCTCGAAAGTGATCTAGTCTTTTTTTTTATTATTATACACAGGAATCCCCAACTTCCATGGATCCTGGCACATCTAGAACAAGATCCAGTTGAGCTGATAGCTGAGGAAGATGAAGATGTAACTAGATTAAACCCTCAAGTTGACGTCTTTGTTCAACAAAGGATCCATCCTTAGGTTGATGTTGAGCGTTTCTTCTACTAGGAGATGAAAGTCTAGTGTAGATCCTAGATCTTTGGTTGCACCAACCATGAAGGCCAAGAGCAAAGGAAGTAAGCGTCGGAACGCAGCCAGTGAAGAGACTTTAGGCCAAGAACCCACCCAGAGCAGAGATGATCTTCTGAAATATTCCCGGCGCAAGGAAAAGCGGAACAAGGAAAGCCCAAAGGTGACCTCCAAGCTTCCTTGGAGTAGCAAGGATCGGCGCTTGCGGAGGCTGGAGAGCAACGAACGTGAACGCCAGCGCATGCACAAACTCAACAATGCCTTCCAAGCGTTGAGAGAAGTCATCCCTCATGTCAGAGCGGAGAACAAGCTCTCCAAAATCGAGACCCTCACGTTGGCCAAGAACTACATTAAGTCCCTTACATCCACCGTTCTCAGGATGTCCAACGGACACCACCCAGGTGTGGTTGAAGGCACGGGCTCGGAAGGCAAGTCCAAACTCTATGAACACTACCAACAGCAGTGCGAGGAAGGAGATGAACCGAAGGAGCAGCTTCAGAAGTACTCCACCCAAATCCATAGCTTCAGACAAGGTAGCTAAAGACCATCTGCAGTTGTCTTCCAGGACCCAAGAAGACACCCAACCATCAAGTGGTTGTGTGTGACTTTTCTCTGTAGTTTTGCAACATGGGAACCCATTTATGGGAGGACCTAGGCATGAACCCATCTTACATTCATAAGTATAGAGTCTTATAGGTCGTAGAGGGTCTCCAGCTTTTGCAGCTTGGATTGGATTAGAAGACTTCCAAAATCCTTTGTAACTCTGATATTCTGTTATAATCCATCCAGATATTTTTTTTATAGTTTAGTTTCTTAAAAAAGTAAGGTTTTTAAAAATTTCTTAAAAGAAAAAAAAAAAAGCCAAGATTTCTACAAAGAATGTAAATTCTGCAAGCGGTTAGTTGTCCCATGCCAGGAAGATCTCCAGATGTGGTTCAAATTCAATTCCTATTAGTCGTAGCCCTTTTGGCTTATGATGAGGGATCTTAGTGTTAGCTCAACATCTGGAGATCGATAGATCCCACATTTCTGACTTTAAGCTCAAGCTCGATGAACCCCTGTTCGTTATTCGAATCTGCATGAATGTTTTAGACGTGTTTTTAATGGATAAATCAGCATGCAGGACATCTGATCTGGATGGCACTCAGACATTGTACAAAAAAAGGGGCTTCCACACCATAATCTCCATTGGGATCAGCACAAAATAACCTTTTTTTTTTTTTTTATTCCAATAGAAATAGGAGCTTCAGGATAGAACCACAGTCATGGATAGAGACTAAATCTTGCCTTGTCCCTGTTTTTAGGATTTTGATCTACGTAGTCTACGTTTCATGTTGTAATATTACAAAAAAACAAACCATAAATAATAGCCTCTCGTTTAGCTGTCTGTATTTTGCATGCTGAAGGAAGATTTCTGTTTTCAATCGATAAATTAAATAGTCAAGAGTGTTTCGGTCTGAATTTCTGTATTCTGGGACTCGCGTTCTGCTGTAGGTAAGGAACATCAACAGATGTTTCTCCAAGATGCTCATGGTGGGTCATCCTTGATCCCTTTCTGGAAGTCCTCTGAAGCTCTCTAGCTTCCATGTACAGAGTCAGCAAAGGTGTGTGTGCGTGTGTGTGTGTTTTGTAGAGATGGGAACTCAGAACACTGATGAAACAGGGTCTAGATCTATCCTTAGCTTTAAAACACCCAAAGGAAAACACAAATATGTTCCTCTAGAACTGTGATGGCGAAACACAAATATGTTTTTCTAGAACCTCTGTGGCACACAGAGCTATCAGCTTGCATACAAGCTGTTGGTCAACTTACCTCCAGCTGAGCATGCACATGCAATTGCGCATGCATGCATGCATGCATGCATGATTTCAGAGACCCAGCTGGTCTTCGGGCCTCTGCTGTGCGTGCATGCGATTGCAGCAGGAAATCCAGCTGGTCTTCGGAGCTCTCCTGCACATGCACAGGCGATTGCTCATGTGTATCTGAGTGCATGCCTGCAGCACGCATGCATTGCAAGTGCAAAAGCTGCATGCACGTGCAGATGGTACACTTGCACATGCAGCCGCACGCTGGTGTGGATGGCATGCGCAAAGTGCGTACTTTTTGGCACTCGGTAAGTAAAAGGTTTGCCACCACTGTTCTAGAACTTTGAGATGAAAACAGAAAGGCCATGTTTAGAAGATAAGCCCCACTTATTTAAGTAATATCCACAAGAGTAGTATTTCTCACATTTGGCCACTTTAAGAGGGCTGGACATCAACATTATCCCTTTCCTATAAGCTGGACCACAACTCCCAGCTTCCCCTGCTAGCATTGCCCCACAGCCAAACTAGGTAAGATTATCAGCTGTTGTAAAAAGAGGAAAAATGGTCTTGGGCATCTCATTAAGCCACGTTCTAGACAAATGTTTCTCTTGGCAAATTGAAGAGGTGGGCTTCAGTTCCCAGAATTCCCCAGCCATCCACCGGTTCTTTGATCCCATTCCATGGTGGTGGTGAATAGGGCCTCCTGGAACATATATTTAAATAAAAATCTGGTGCCCAATTAACCAAGAAATCATTCTGGGGTCAATAAAGAAGAGAGGAAGCGTTTTAAGAACAAAGGCGTACCTGTTTTGCGCAAACAGGTGATCCAATTCATGGGCACATGGATTTGGAGCAGTTTGTAGTCAAAATACCCCCCTCCCCCAAAAAAAAAAACCAACAAGAAGAACTGGCAACGTACATCTTTGCAAAATACAAAAAGATAAAATCACAAAGATCTACACGCTGTCCAGACCAAAAACTGGAAAAGACTCCCATGCTACGATTGAAAAGAACATTTCTTTAGAATCTGTCTTGTCTTCTTTCAATCCAAACCAGTAGCTGTTTAGGAGCTGAGTTGTATTTGTGTGTGTGTGTGTGTGTGTCTGTGTCTGTGTGTGGTTTTTCTTTTTTCTTTTTGGAAGAATAAAGGACATTTTATTTAAAAGTCAGGTCTTTTCTGTTTCCTTCTGGGAAAGGCAACCCAAGAACAATCGCTTCTTTAATCGGATGCCCTGAATCGGCCGTCGGTCCACATTTTCTTTTTATATTTTTTTTAAAAAAACAAACAAACAAGAACCCAAAAGCACAAATCCTGCAGAACTATTATGTTTGGGAGCGAGATGCAAAGAGAGGAACAAGT
This sequence comes from Myanophis thanlyinensis, assembly GCA_017656035.1. Taxonomy (NCBI): domain Eukaryota; kingdom Metazoa; phylum Chordata; class Lepidosauria; order Squamata; family Homalopsidae; genus Myanophis; species Myanophis thanlyinensis. The sequence goes on from JAEANM010020640.1 coordinate 11,274, forward strand.
TGTCCAGGTAGGACAGTCACAGCAGATCAGACGATCGGTTTCAGGAGCCGAGCGGTGGTGCGCCCTTCCCTGGTTTGCCTTGGGTGACATTCACAATGTCCCCGTCGCAGGAGAACAAAAGCCGTGGAAAAAGGTGCACAAAAAGAATGGCTGGAAAAGGTCACCACTGTTTACCGCTTTGGCAGAGGTGCCCTTGATCAAAGTCACATCTTCTGCATCACTTGGGACGAACAGGCGAAGGCTTATTTGGCACAAACAATGCCGTCTTCGTTGAGAACAAGATGGCTTTCAAGGGTGGCCGCCAAGAGCTTCAATCTGCTCCCCGGAGTTTCGATCACACTTCCCTACGGGCATTGTGTTAAGTCTGCACACTTCGCAGAGGCCTGGATTGTTCTCGGCCGGCGTTTCGAGGGAGGGTGTCGCACTGGGTAGGGCCACGGCATCCTGCTGGATGGGGGTTCAAGGCAGAGTTGAAGTCTGGTGCTGTTGTCTGGAGCCATCAGAGGGGGCATCAAGATGATCTCTAGAAGACCCCACCCGCCCCTCTCCGTTGCTTTCCGTGGGACTTAAGGAGCATGCCTTTTGAGATGTTCCTTGGGGCAAAAATCTCAGATGAGTTCACCTTCTCTGTTCCATTAGTTGAAGGTTAGACGCAGAATTTAACATGGAAATTCTAATCCCACTTTCTCTGCTGCTTCCAACTGATTCCTATATAGAGCAGGGGGTGGACTAGAGGACCCCCAAGGTCCCTTTATTCTATTCTATTCTATTCTATTC
>JAEANM010020641.1:1377-12050 GCA_017656035.1 Myanophis thanlyinensis
TGTTTTTTTTGTTTTTTTTTTTTTTTGCCCTCCCGCGTGGGTTCTTCAGCAGCCCTGCTGTATTGCTGCAGAAGCGATGGGCGCCCGCGTTGAATCCGGAGCTGCCGGAGTATGGGGAATGGTTGAAGATGCTAGGTGGAAAAATGACCTGAAACTGAGGGTTAAGGCTGAAGAAACTCCAATGACTCTTCAAAGGAGGACAACCCACCTCAGGCGCCCTCAGAAAAACGCTCCCTCCGCATTCAGGGGGAGATTCTTACGAGGAAGCGTCCCTAAGATTTTGCAAGCCTGATCACTCCAGAAACAGACAGACAGACACACACACACACATACACTTCTGGTGTTTGGACTTCCGGGTAGCAATAGAGCCTCAGAGTCTCCTTAGGTTTCTTTTTTTTGGGGGAGGGGGATGGGGTGGGGGTGGAAGAGCGCGCGAATTCTGGAGGCGCATGGAAGTTGCTTCCCAGGGAAGTTGTGAACGCGGACTTGCCGCTTGAGGTGCGGGGGGGGGGGGGAAGCGCGTGGGTTTGCAGAGCGCGCGTGTTTCTCCCACCATAAAACTTCTAGTTTTTTTAAAATACCACTGAGCCTCCTGGGAAAACTGGAACCGGGGCTGAATGCAGAACACCAAGCTTTGAAAAGTGGGGGAGGGGGCTCCCTTCCCCTTCGGCGAATTCAGTGACCAAACACCCATAGTTATTATAATAATTATAACAAATAATAATTTATTAATTAAATAAATCCCAAACCAGATTTTTTACTTTGATCTAAGGCCGTGCAGCTCTTCCTCCTTCCCCCCTCCCTTTCTCTCCCCCCTCCCACCTCTTGGGTGAGCTCCTGACTCAATTGCGGCTTCAAAGTTTCTGGTCCGCATCGTTTTCTGCCCTGCTGCATACCACGGACCCAGGAGTGTCGCAGACCAGTAAAAAAAAAAACAAGAAATTGTGTGTGTGCGTGCGCGCGTGTCGGCCCTGGTGAGAGAGCGGCGATTCCATTGCCTGGAGCAGGCTGGGGGGGTGGGGGTGGTAAAGCTCTGTGTCTATTGCAGCAGGTAATGTTGAGCGCTAGGACCTGGGAGAGCCCCTCCGCCGCCCGCAAGCTGGACTACCTTAAACCCAGCCCAATGCCTCTTCCTGCGCCACTTTTCCCTGCGTGCTTGGATGGGAGAGCCACAGACGAGAGCCGCAGCAGCTCGGGGCTGGAGTACAACATCGCCCGGCCGCAGCTCTGCCGAAGCTACACCTGTTCCGAGGCAACTCGAGGAAAAGATCCCCCGCGCTTGGACGGAGCCGCCTTCTCCGTTTGCCCTGGGGGTGGTTGGTTCGGGGCTTGGAAAAAACGTCGGCCGGGCTGAAGCCGAGGAGCATCCGCGTAGGATTCTTGGATAAATAGATCTGGACGTCCAAAAAGTTTTTCAAATATTATTTTTAAGAAATCCCGTTCTCCTTTTCGGGGGGAGGATTGACCTCGGCCAGCAAATGTGAATGTCCCCCCCCTCCCTTATTCTTCTCCCCCCCTTTCCCCTCCTTTTTAGGATTCATGCTGATAGATGCAGTCTGGTACAGACTAAAAAGAGCGCATGTCTTTTGGGAAGCAGAACCCATAAAAAAGCCTGGCGTGGGCCGGGCATCTGAGATGCCATAGATCGATAATGTATGTCCCCGCTGCCCTCTGTAACGCCTAAGGCGCCGAAGTTGCTATGGTCATTCCGCTCCTAAACCCAATGGAGAAACTACGGATTTTTATTTTTTTTACGGCTGAATGGGCAGAAGACCTCACCGCCTGCTAAGAGCCCCGGGAACGTAGACCTCGTCCGCTGCTTCTAGACCCACAACCCGAGGGGGCTGAGAGCCAATGTCCCGGTGCGGAGCGAGCGCGCTGCTTTTTTCAGACTGAGTGGCGGTTTGACCTTGAACCTGAGGCCAGCCCTAAAAACAGAGGGCTACTTTATTCTGGTGTCAATTTTTATTTTTATTTTTTTTCTTTAGTTTGGAATCCGTGCGATTACTGATGGATTAAAACAGAAATCTTTTCCCACCGCCACCACCACCTTCCCTCAGTGTAACTGCAAGTGGAAGGGGGGGGGGGAAACGGAGTGGAAACACATTCTTTAAAAAAAAAATTGAAGAAAAAAAATCTTCGCTTGGGCACCAGCAATTACAATTTGCTGCCAAAAAAGGCGCTTACCTTCCCCCCCTCCTCCGCCTCCTCTTCCTCCTCCCCTCCCCTCTCCTGATGGCTCCTTTAGGTGAAGTTGGGAACTATCTCGGGGTCCAAGACGCGGGCCCCTTTGGGAACGTGCCCGTCTTGCCGGCGGACAGCCCGGTTTTGTTAAGCGACCACCTGGGGCAGTCCGAAGCAGGTGGACTCCCCCGGGGGCCTGCGGTAACGGACTTGGGTCACTTAAAAGGCATCCTGAGGCGGAGGCAGCTCTATTGCAGGACTGGATTTCATTTAGAGATTTTCCCCAATGGTACGATCCAAGGAACCAGGCAAGACCACAGCAGATTTGGTAGGTATGGGCGGTTAACCCCCTGGTGGCCGTGGGAGGGCTATGCCCGAAGTCATCCTGACCCCCTTTCCTGCGCAAGGTGGGGTGGGGGCGGGGTGGGCGCGGAGAGGAAAAGGAGTGGGCGCTGCTGGTGGGTGGCATTGTGGTGAAACACCAAGCATTTGCAGACCCCTGCAAGTGTCCAAATAAGTGGGGGGGGAGGGGGGAAGAGCGTGGTAAAAACCCCAGATGCGGCCCGCGCTCGCTCTCCTCCCTTTGCTTTAGGAGTGAAATGCAGGCGTTAATAACGGGAGGGAAGGGTCCTCTCTCCGCAGAGGTGCAGCCGGGCTTTCAGTGAATCAGTTTCCAATCGGGGCAGGAATCCTCTGCCTCTTTAGCCCTTTAGTAAGGGCTCTCAGTAAGTCTGCCTCTTTAACTCTTAAGTAAGCGTCAAGCAGACGTGCTGAGAATTGGGCTTTTCACTTTCGTAATTCTGGAAAGGGCTTCCACGATCTCTTCCTCCCTGCTGGCTTTCCTATCTGCTCCCATCCACCTGCCTAAACTGCAGCAGAACGTCTCGGAGAGCCGTTTTCGGCCGCCTCGTCCCTGCGCTAGGCTCTTCCCTGCTGAAGGGACACCCCCCTCCCACACACACTTTCTTTTTTTAGGGAGAAAGGCTGTCCGCACACAGCAACCCCCGCTGTCTGTCGATACCGGCGTACGTTTTGGTCCCGAAATAATTCTAGCACGATTCTGTCTGGAAAAGGAAGGAAGCCTTTGCTTATCTTGGCGTTTCTGTTGCATGGGTCCGCATGCTTAAGATATCCCAGTATCAAATGAAAGACCCGCGCTGGCTAGTAGCTGAACATAGACTTCGCTTAAAGTTTTTTTTTTAAATTTTATTCTAAACTCTCTTCTCAAGAAATCTTCTCTGTGACTCAGCATAGACAGCTGGCGAACTTGTTCAGCCATCCCCCAACTCGCCGCACTCCCAGAGGTCCTGGAATCGCAAAGGTCTTTGTCCCCAAACTAGCATGATTTTGAGAATGATGGGAGTTGTAGTTCCTATCTTGCGGCAGATGCCACGCCACGCATTCAAAGGAAGCGTCCCGCACGTTTTGATTTATCTCGGTGGGTTTTAAGTCGCGGGTTTGATTTAAGTGTAGGGACTGAACTTTGGAAAACGGAGAGAATGAAGCAATCCCACTTCGGCGAGCCGGGCTCTCCAAGTGCCTTTGGAAGGACTTGACTTGGCGGAGAAATCCACCTGATTGCACTTGGCCCAGATCATAAAAGATAAAAGTTCAGTGGTGATTTCCCTCCCCTTCCCGCCGCTATGCTTCAAAGCCAGTTGTTACTGAACAAAATCTCCCCTTTTGTGTCTTTTACTGGCTTTCGAGATCCATTTGGAAATGCCGCAGTTCTGTAACGAAAGAATGTCCTTCGAAAGGGAAATGCGAACAGGTCTTGTTATAACCCCCCCCCCCACCTCCTTTTATTCTTGACAGAATTGGGTTTCCTTCGCTTTTCAGCCTCCCCCTCCAATTTCCACCCCAAAACACGGTTTTGGAGGACTTGCAAAGCTCCTAGGAACCCCTTTTCCTTAAAAGGTTGCTGAAAGCGTAGAGGCGGGGGCGCGCGTGTGACATTGAAAGAAATCTTAAGAGGCGGTGGCGATTCCCCGAGAGAAGAAAGTTGGGCGATTAAGTAGGAATTGGTTTTGAGCCTGCCGTCTTCCGCACGCCCCTTTTGCTTCGAAATGGCTTTGGGTGGCCCTTGTGCAGCGGGTGTGAGGATGGCCATACATACATACACATACATATGCGTATGTATATAATATGCACATGCATACATATGCGTATGTATATAATATATGCATGCGCGCGCTCAAAGACCGGGCTGGAGGCGTTACGGTGCATTTTCGGTTGCGAGGTGGAAAGTCGGAAGCGGCGGTGTGTTAAAAGGCGAGGTCTGCAGTAGCGTCTAACGTTCAGCACCAGCCCGCGGGCTCAGCCGGCAGCAGGTGTACGGTGGCCGAGCTGAAGCTGCCGCTTCCTCGCGCATTTGCGCGGCGGCAACAGGAGCAGCAGCACCAGCTCCAAGATAATGCCGCAGGGTCCTAAACCCCGCCAACTCCTTTCTCTCCACTCACTTGTGAGGGGGCCCTGATTAACAGGGGGACAGCTCTTAAAAAAATAAATAAATCCAAAGCGGTATTGCTATGCCGGCGGTTCAGAGCAATGCATCATTTTGCCGTGAAATTCAAGATCCTTCCTTTGATTTAAATGGCTATTCATATTACCTGCTTACAACTGAGGGCTCTTAAAAGTGGAGAAGACCTTAGTTGATTTTGAAGGGTGGAAGTTTAAGAAAAGTGAGAGTTAAGTAGTATTGGGATGGGAAGCATCCAGAAAATCCAAGGACAGGTCAGACGGCAGTGGCAAATCACTTCTGCATTGTTATCAGGGAAACACACTGAGCTATCCATGTAGAGTTGAGTTTGACTCAAGGAAAATTTACTTAGAGGACTATTTATTACACGGGAATGGGGAAATTATGCTAGCTAATATTGTTTTGCAAATCAGAAATACTGGTGGGTTTTTTTTTGCTTCTTTGAATTTATTTGGAAAAAAAATAGCTTTGGAGTGGCGCACAAGAAAATTTGGATGATTAGGTAAAGTTATAGGGCTGGATGTAGTGATATCCTCTTTTCTAGCTGGATGTTTGCAGAGTTTGCAAAAAAAAGTCATAGTCGCATCAACCACCATGTGATCCAACCCCTTACCCCTTTTCACCACACTGAAAAAGGTGGTGCTTAGATTGCAGTACATAGCTGTGACCACAATTGAATTTTCTGACACCCCCTGCCAACATCCTTGTTTTCTATTGGTGTTGGAATTCAGATCCAATAACTTTGGGCTGAGTAATTATGGTTGCTGAAATTCAAAATGTGTAGAAAATGCCACTGTGGTTGGTATCTATAGTAATAAGTAATAAATAAGAGTTTTGCTTCATCACAGCAAACCATGCAGTGAAAATTATATGGCTGCAAACCCCATGACCACCCATTTAGGGCAGATTCCACTGAATTAGTTATCATTAACTGAATAAACCCAACTTCCTGAGTTGATAGGCCATATTTTCAGCATGCATATTGTGTGAAGCAAATCCACAGGTGCTATTTCTGAAGCTGTGCAGCCTGCAAGCTGACTTTAAAGTATGTCCAGCTGTTGTAAAGGAATCCTGATTGTAGATGAACTAGATTAATAGAGCGATAAACATGAAAGAAAATCTGCACAATTCAGATTCCTGGAATGGCACCTGCGGAACACAGGTGACTCCAAAAGAATAAAAACCACCTGTGGTACACATATCTTTTAGAGTGGGGGAAACCTAGGACTGAGCCTCCATGAATATCCCTGGCAAGACATCAAGCTTTATATATCTTGACTTCTTTTACATACCTAGTTTGTTCAGAGTTATGCAGTTATATAAAAGGTGTAGAATATGCTTTTTAAAAAGTTTGCCTTTTTATTAAGATCAGTAGCAGAAATTCATTCACTAATGGAGGGTGTAATCCCATCCCTAATTTATACTTGGACCCACTGTTCTCAAATTAGCTATAGCTGACAGGAGATTTCTATTCAATCCAGAAGAATACTGCCCTGGTATGTTTGGAGACAGCAGTTAGTAGTGCAACTACTAATAGCTTCTGAAAAGCTCTTCCCCAGAGCCTTCCAGATGTGCAAATTCCAAATTTCCAGCATATCTAAAAGACACTGGGTCTGGACAGGCTGTTCTACAGTCTGTCTCTCGCTGATTGTATATAGTTGTCAGGTTATTTACCCATTTATTTAGGCTACCACCAAATCAGTACTGCAAAAATTCAAGCTATTAAGTGGTTACTAGCCAAGAAATATAGAAAACTCTTTGCTGTCCTCTAGCAAAATCAATTTTTTGCATTTGATTTAAAGTCCATTGTAGCTTCATGCCAAAGAATTTAACATATAGATTCACTGTGGTGTTTACATCCCCCCACTTCACATAAGTAAATGTGTTCAGGGATGTAAAATAATCTCTGCCACTTTTATCTTGCTGTAAAGTTTACACTGGAATAAATCTGTTTAAACTGTGGTAGAGTGTTGCTTTTTCAGCAACATTTTTAGTCTTCTGGACTTGAAATACCCTATAACGCGATTCTGGCTGACCAAGTTTTTTTTTTTTTTTACACCTCACTATACAAAGTAGTCTCCCAAAATTTGGCCACCATGATCTCTAGACATGTGGAAAGGCGTGCCACTGTTACGTTGGCCCTACTCCCTACTACCACACGCATCCCTCATGGTTTTCTCTTAGCTGCCCCTCCCCTTTCCGCAGTTAGCTGCTGCCAAAAGCAAGAGAAAGAGACTGAGTAAACCGCAAAGTAACCATCCACGGTTTAGTAGTCCAATAAATTCAGCCCGCGTAATTAAAGGCCGCGGAACCGAGACAGAAATGCGCGCGCCATTTGGAGCCCCGCGCGCTCCATCCCAGTGAGCTCTACGCAATAAGCGGGCAGGGGAGAACCCGGCGGATAAGGTTGGCGAGGGCCAATTCTGACGTAGGGAAACCGTGGTGCAAGGTTTATGGCCCAAGCGCCGTTCCGAGTTGGGAGCGCGGGCTGGGACTCAACAGCTCCGTGAAGTGCGGGACGTCCTTCGGCGAGGTCTTGCGAGGTCCTTCAAACCCGCCCGGGAAAACTGCAGTGCACTCACTTCAAAACTAGGGAGTCTGGGCCACAGGAATCCGGAAGGCCGCCGGTGTGTGTTTGTGTGTGGTAAGGAGAGGAAGCAATAACTGTTGGAGCTCCCCCCGCACACACTGGTCGTCCAGAATTGTGCTGCGCAAAGATATGGGGAGCCTTGTTTGTTCTCATGGCTTTCGGGGTCAACCCCCTCTTCCCCCCCTTTTTTTTGCAGTCCGTCCCGCGGGATCGTAAAATCCCAACTATACTGCAGGTGTGTGCTCCTCCCCCCCCCTCCATACGTGATTCCCTCCACACACCCCAGCGGGCTTAGGAACTCCAGTTGCAGAGAAATCGCTCGGAAAATGGAGGAGAGGGACCCGCAGTAACACTTTTGGGGACAGTGTGTGGAGGCAGCCCTTCTCTCTCTCTCTTGACCAGGCTATTCGCTGCCCCTCCCGCCGTTGAGGCCTTTGAAGAGGCAAGGTGGTGCCCGGAGGAGAGAGACACGCGAGCCTCCTCCTCCTCGGAGGAGGACTGACCTCGCCTCGCGGCCCCTCTTATTTCCCTCGCTGCCTGGGGCTGCTAAACAGGGCTTGCTGCTTCAGGAGCTATTTTTGTCTTTTCTCGCCCTTTCTTCTTCCTTCCACCGTGCAGCCGCAGAGCCAAGACTGAAATTCAGCCGCCAGGCTTCTTTTTTAGTTTGTGCTCCCATGTAAACTGATGGTTAGGTGTAGGTAGCTGCCTTCCTTGTTTCTTGTTGGGCTTGTACAAAAGATGGGTTTGAAGTATCCAGAACTTGCTTTTTCAAAAGGAGATCATCTCTTTTTCCCTACTGTTCAGAAAGCAGGATTAGAAAATGTAATGATAGATGTTCTGGACTTTTTTTTTTGAGGGGGGGGGAATGCTCTGTGGGTAAAAGTTGTTTCACATTGGAACATCTGGTTGGGAAGCAGCCCTGTACACAATTGGGACAAGAGATTTGTCACACAAGGGACTTCAATGGAGACTGTGGTGCTCATTTGCCAGGGAAGGGGGTACTGAGGAGCCCTGTGCAGATCATGCATTGAACAAGGGATTACTTGATGTAGATATATCCAACATTATGATTCTGCAGTTGGTTTTGTACAGCATGCTGGGCTCAGATAGAGTTGGGGATAGTATGTGATTTTGTATGGAAGATGGGTGATTCTCTCAATAGGTTGGGTGAATCAGAACATTAGGTTAAGAATATAGTACAGATTATTTGGGCAAAGGTATTTTATGTGAGCTGTGAAGAAGGAAAGGTCTAATGATGAAAAGAATAGAAGAGGACTATCAGCAGCAAGGTCAATAAACTTAGTTACTGTGATGATGGGTGCTGAAAAGCTGAAGGACCATGTTAGGGGACAGATCATCATGTAGAAAATATATCTGTAGTCACTAAGTAATGTCTTGATGGTCTGTAATCAATCAAATCTAATGTGACCTTAGGAAATGTATTCAATTCAAACTTACTTTTAGTACATGGTGTGAATCCAACATGTGGGGCAAGTTAAGCAATACAGAGTGCTTGGGGCCATCTATTCATTTATTATGATGATTTCCTGGATAAGTCCCTACTTCCAATAGTTGAAATGGAAGTCCAGATCTATCTGTTAAATGGGTCTTTGCTGGCTGAGGAATTCTGAGAGTTGCCAAAGTTGGAGATCCCTGCGTTAATCTATACTCCATATCTGAAGTGTTTAATCAAACATGCAAAGGATATCTGACGGACTCTCCAAACAGGAATTTAGCAACTGAAGATGCAATTTATTCAAAAGAACAGAAGCAATAGAAAAGGAGGAGAAGTTATAGAAGTTATATACCTGTTCAAAAATCTTCAAGAATCTTGGGCGGGGTGGGGGCATGGAGAAGCCTTTGAAATGGAATAGAACTCTATTCTATTCCCATGCTAGGGTTTTGGGACATGGTTTATCATTTATTTCTTCAAAGATGTTTTTCAACATGCCTAATTAATATCCCTGGAATTTCCAGTTGGTCCCTCACTCAAGCAAACCTTAAAACTTCCTTATCCAACTATAGACATAATTTATCTTATACTGTCAATTATTTTGTTATAAATATCTGACGTTCTGATTAGCAAGCTTTTGAATGTTGTTGGATTACTTGGCACATACCAGTAATTATACATGAACATTAAATAGCTAACTGTTAGGTTGTTCCATTTCCACAGCACCCACCTCCATCCCGTTTCATTGCTATATTTGACAATGTGTTAGATTATACAGGATTTATTGGAAAAGTTTGATTTCTGACAACTTGGAAATAATACCTATGGATGTGGCCTTATTGAGTGGTGTAGATTTTCTGCCAATGAACTGTCAGATGGATTGATTGGATAGGCTAGCTGATAAGATTGGTTTCTCCTGAGAAGAAATGCTGACCAGTGGCAAAACTCCATTTTGTCAGAGTTGTGCTTTTCTGGCAGTACAGTATGTAAATTAGAGATTAACATAACCTTTGCTGACAAACCTGAAATATTAAATAAAAGTTGGCTGAATAGAATGAAATTTAGCAGAGAGAAACGTAAAATTATCTTAAGAAAAATAAATGAAATCTACATGTATAAGATAGGAGTGTTCTGGCTTGGTAATGATACTGGTAAAATGAGAATAATGGCTTACTGAGAACTAAATGTAAGTCTATATACAATGTGGCTGCCAAAAAGACAAATGCAATTTTAAGATACAGAACTATAGCTTCTAAATTACACAAAATAGTGTTCCAGTTTATTCTGCATTCTGGTTACCATATTTTAAAAAGGATTTAGACAACAGGGAGAATTAGAAGCGTAGGAATTAAGTTCTCTGAAGACAGGTGCAAGGAACAGGGCATGTTTAGCACCAAGAAGAGGCTATGGTAGGAGCATATGAGAACACAGATATCTGAAAAGATATTGCCTAGAAAAAGATCTCCCATGTGTTAGGACATGGAATGATGATTCGAGTTATAGGAGAGAAGATTTCAGTTGAATATTAGAAGTTATTTTTCTTGTAATGAGAGCAGTTCAAAGGAGAGTGTATGTGTGCACCTTTGAAATTAGTGTTGCTTCTTGGCAACTGCAGTCCCTGAAGTTTTATTTCCAAGATTTTTCAGAAGTGGTTTGCCATTGCCTCTTTCCAGAGTTTAGAGTGTGTGACTGGCCCAAGGTCACCCAGTGGCTTCATGCCTGACATGGAACTATAACTCAGTTTCCCAGTTTCTAACCTGATATCTTAACCTTGGCTCTTAAACTAGCTTCTTAGTTCAAAAGTAAAATCAAGTAACTTAGAGAAGTTATCTGTCAAGGGTGCTTCAATTTGGATTCTTGCTCTGAGCAGGTCATTAGAATCAGAGCTTCAAATAATCAAATCAAATCAAATCAAATTTTATTCATCACATGCACAGACATACATAGTACGAAATGCAGTGAAATGT
>JAEANM010020642.1:0-12050 GCA_017656035.1 Myanophis thanlyinensis
GTTTTGTACTGAAGTCCACTACCAATTCTTTTGTTTTGCTGACATTAAGAAGGAGTTTGTTTTCCAGACACCAGTTCAATTCTCTTCATTCAAGGCAGTAAAGCTATCTGTCTTGTCACTCCAAATCCTGAACTCTATTTTGCATGGTGTTGTAAGAGATGACCTGGCTGAGGCTGTGGAGGGGTCAAATGCACCATCATTTGGAATCTCTGGACCCCCTGTAAGAGAATAAGCCCAGCTCCCCTTCAAGTCCATTGACTCTTATCTGGCGCCAATTCGTACAGACCATGAGTAGATCAGATTCTTGTGTATAGGTTTCGTGGAATTAATTTGCAGTGCTTTGAACTCTATCCTGAGGACCTGCATAAGTCCTGATTTCTTGCACCTGACAGGTATCTCCTGCATAAGCCCCTTAAAAAGGTCTTAAAGTCATGCTTGTTGAGGAAAACTCACTTGGTTTGGCTCCCATATAATACTAAACTCTAATTCGTTCTTAACCAATGGTAGTTCACAGAACTAACTGAAATAAAGCTAATCAAAATACAGGCTAGTTCAGTGTAATGTGTGAGCCAGGCCTCTGGCAAGAAAAGACTGTCCAAAGTTTTGGAAAACAATTCTCCAGTTTTGGATGAAGCTTTAAACTTGAGACCTCCTGTGTGGGAAGCCAGTGTTCTTCCACTGAGATGGGATATTTCCTGATGATTTAAGTTAATAAATCACTTGAAAGCTTTGATAAAAGGAGAACAACCACAAGTAAATAAGAGTGTAGGCTCAGGTATCTCCAGAGATTAATTTCTTTAAAAATGCTCCTGTGCTTTGTTTTGATTTCTCCTGATGGTTCTCAATAACAGAGATCAAAAGCCAGGCTCAGCTGTTACTCAAGAGTTGCCCCCTAATTAAACTATTGGAGCATATTGGGGTGGGAGAAGAATAATACTTTTCTCTGGAGAACATCTGTAGAAGGTCTACACTGGGCTCATTTAACTCAGTGGTATCCACAGTCAAATATTGTGTAGGCGCACAATAATAGAAAGGGGCCCGATGGCTCAATGGTTAAAGATGCTCAACAAAAGAGAAATGGGCAGCCAATGTACAATGCTATCTTATTTATTAGGTTTCTTTTATGCCAGCCAAACCCAATTTTACTCATGTGGGATGTTACAAAATTGATTTTTTTTAAAGCTAAGAGTTTTTGCAAAGTGTGACTGGAAGGCGGCTAACTTTTCATTTACAGTATTGTAGCTATTTTACGAGAAGTGGGTCTGAAGTCTTTCAATGGGAAAAAAATACAAGGCATTGGGTAATGCAGTTTCCTTAACTCTAAAAAAAGTGCATTCTGATGAAATAAAGTAGGAGTCCCTATGGATTTTAATCTGCTAATTGTTGCCAACTACAGGGGCCAGTGGTCATCTCCGCTTCAAGGCCATTGAGCCAGTGCTCTCCAAAGACATTTCCGTGGTCATGTGGCCACCATGATGTCACGGAGCACGGTTATCCTCCCACTGAAGTGGTATCTATCTATTTGCATTTGTGTGCTTTTGAATTGCTAAGTTGGCAGGAGTTGGGGACAGGAGCTTATCCCATCACGTGACGCTCAGGTCTCAAACCTGGGCTGCCAGCTTCCTAGATGATAAGTCCAGCCTCTAAACTGCTGAGCCTGAGGATTAAGTAAATGGTTTTTGCTATCTTGGGATCTACAAACATTCCAGCAATGCCTACAGTTGGCAGTTTGGAAATCTACCTATGTTGTGGGTGGTCTGAAGATCAGCAGAATTTTCAGGCATCCACAATGTATGATGGCTTGCTATGTCTCCTACTTAAGAAGAAAATGGAAACCTCTCAATATCAATTGTATGTCGTAATGTTCCACCTATCATATTCCTGCAACACCAATAGCATTTAGACTTATATACCGCTTCACAGTGCTTAAAGCCCTCTCTAAGCAGTTTACAGAGTCAGCATATTTCCCGCCCAACAATCTGGCTCCTCATTTTACTGACCTCGGAAAGATGGAAGGCTGAGTCCAACTTTGAACCGGTCAGGATCGAACCCCAGGCAGCCGGCAGAATTAGCTTGCAATACTGCACTTAACCACAATCCATCTCAAATTATAAAAATACTGAATTTTGTAAAGATGTCTAGGCTATTTCGAAATGCCACGGTTATGAAATCTTGGAGATTGCACATTTTATTAATCGTAGTGTAAAATACAGAAATACAAAGAAAAATGAAAATAATAAAAACAAAAGTTGTAGTGACAGGAAGGGGAAGAGGAAAATGTGTAGGTAGGGTAAAAGGGAAAAGAAAAAAAATTGACTTTCGACTTTTTGGCAAAAATAGAATAAGTTAACAACATAGAACTACAACTTTTTCCTTTTACATAATAATATGTACTAACCATTTCTATAACAACAATCCTATCTGATTGGGAAAAACCCAGATCAAAGTTTCATTCCCCCCTCCCTCAAGCACAAAGTCCAGAAGTGGTTTCCAAGTAGAAGGGATATTGCAATTATGAACAGTGTCTTACTGATGACCACTGTTAAGAATCCAGACATATTGTTTGATTTCGTCTGTGTGAATGTTGCCAGATTGATGACTGCAAACTGCCTATGCAGACAAAATTATTATTTGGAACAATAGCAAGCTTTTATATCTTCGGGAGCCTCTTGGTTGGAAAGTAATTTGGCCAATGCTTTGCTTGTCTTTCTCTTTTCTCCTTTAATTATGTTCTCATTTTTCCTGTAGGCTTTCCAGAGCGTGCTGATTGGAAGTCTTAAGGAATCGTATGATGGGCATTATGCCTAGTTGGGTTATTATTTCAAGGTGTGCTGTTGCCACTTTGCCCGGAAGAGGTCGCTTCTATTCCAGATACGTTCGCTCCCAAAATCAAGCAGGGAAGAGTCTGTTTGCCAAAGCTTGTTCAAGTCGGTCCCCAGTAAGCTGCAGTTGCAAGGACAATCACAATTTCCATCTGGGAAAAGCGTTCCGACATACCTCCACTGAGGAAGAAGACTTCTCTTTTCATTTGACGCCATCACAGATCAACGAGGTGTTACGGGCAAGCGAGTTGTCCTACACCGTCCCTGAATTTGATGGAAAAAATCCCAGCTCGGTATTGAAATTCGAATCCAACCACCTGGCAGCCAACATGCCAATAGAAGACCGCCGAAGTGCAGCAACGTGTTTGCAGACGAGGGGGATGATGTTTGGGGTCTTCGATGGCCACGCTGGCTATGCCTGCGCTCAGTCGGTTAGCGAGAGGCTGTTTTCTTACCTTGCCGTTTCTCTCCTGTCCCGGCAAACGCTGGAAGAGATTGAGTTGGCCGTGGAGTCTATGAAACCGATTCTGCCTATCCTTCAGTGGCACAAACACCCCAACGATGGCCTCTTCCGCCAGGTTGCTTCCTTTTACATGGAGCAGCTGAGAGTGTTTTGGCAAGACTTACTCAACTCAGACACAGACCTTGAGCCGACGATGGAAGAAGCTCTGATCGGTGCTTTTAAAAGGCTGGATTCAGACATATCGTTGGAAGTTCAGGCGCCTTCGAAAAACGAACTTTTGAAGAACATCGCTCTGCAGGTGGCTTTCTCGGGTGCAACGGCCTGCTTAGCTCATGTTGACCAGGTTCATTTGCATGTTGCCAATGCTGGGGACTGCAGGGTGATCTTGGGAGTTCAGAACCCCAGTGGCACGTGGTCTGCTTTGCCCCTCACCCGAGATCACAATGCTTTCAACGAGTCAGAAAACTCGCGGTTAAAAAGTGAGCACCCAGCGTCCGAAGGGAACACTCTCATTATGAACGACAGATTGCTGGGCGTCCTAATGCCATCCAGAGCTTTTGGAGACGTCATGTTCAAGTGGAGTCAGGAGCTGCAGCAGAGTGTCCTTAAAAGCCACTGCAACCTGGAGGATCTAAACGTCTATGAGTATGTCCCTCCGTGTTATCACACGCCCCCTTATTTAACCGCTGAACCCGAGGTCACTTACCACAAAATCAGGCGGCAGGATAAGTTCTTGGTTCTTGCTTCTGATGGCCTGTGGGACATGTTGAGTAATGAAGAGGTGGTCCAGCTCATTGCAAACCATACCGTTGAAGATGATGTCCAGAAAACGCAGCTCACTTTTAAGAAACCAACCAGTTTGGGGTATGTGCAAGACCTGTTGCTTCGGAGAAAAGCCCAGACTGCCCAGTCCTGCGACCAGAACGTGGCAACTCACCTTATCAGACATGCCATTGGCACGAATGAGTATGGAGAGTTAGACCAGGAAAAACTTATGGCAATGTTGAGTCTTCCTGATGACTTAGCACGCATGTATAGGGATGATATCACCGTGACGGTGGTCTATTTTAATTCTGATGTAATTGACAGATGCTATCAAGAGGAGGAAGAACGATCCTGAGGTTACTTGAATTCTGAGGGTTAGGAAAGATTCACTTCAAATTCCCTGAAACTTTCTTGCATGAGAAGCCCAACCCATAAAGAGACCCAATTTAGCTCTCTTGTAAGCCTGGAATTCTTATAAAAATAATAATAATAATAATAATTCATTTTTGGCTTGCAAAAGAATTTTGGGGCAATCGTTTGATTTTAGTGGAACATTTGGCTTTTGTAAATCAATTGCGTGCCTGGGTGAAAGATGCTGGTAACAGTTGTTTAAGCGGAACCTAAACTTTGTAGCTAGAAATGTACAAGTTGCTTGCGATGTTCAAAATCTCTAAAGTAGATCGGAATGGCAGATAGTGGTCTGCCTCTATGAGTTCTCCAAAACAGCCATCGGTGAAAAGATTGCACGTACTAAGGGGACAGATGAATTATCTTTCTGAGGATACTTTGGGGGTGTTGTGGAGTTGGAGCTGTGTAAACTGACTTGTACTGAAAGGCATAGATGCTGCTCCAAAGGGAGCTTACTCAGAGCGTGTCAAAAGAATTATATCCAACAATACCCCTTTGTCACTGCATAGCTACTTCTGCCGGGTCAAAATCCCCTGCCAATGGAGCTCCTTATGATACAGTTATTTTCATAGGTTTGTCAATGAGGGTCCATGAAACAATTCCCTGAAGGCAAATTCATTCTTGCAATGCTGAATTTTGTCTTCTGCTTCCAGGACATTAGCATGAGATTTCCTGATGCTACATAAATTACAGAAAGTTTCTTTCAGCTATTTAAAACAGCGTCCACTGTGATCAGATTTCCTCCTTTCTACTTGAAGGCCTTGCAACCTCTTTTCTTTCCTCATCTGAATGGCTACTGTTCATATGCTGCATCATTTACTAATTGAATACTCATAGGTAGCACTTCAGGGATTTCAAACCCCTGTTGATTGCTTCTGCTACCATAGCAGCCTTAATGTGAGTGTCTCTTGTTGTCTTTAAAAGAAAAATAGCTTCAGAAAGGAATACTTACTCTCTGTAGTTGTACTGTATTCTTGAAAGCCAATTGGAAGACGTTTCCTAGTGCAAGGAGATAAGGATAGATTTGCATCCTTAGATCCGCGCACAATGCTGCAAATGAATGGTTTTAATTCTCTAAGAATGGACAAATACCGTGCTTTTTATTTACGTTCGATCCTTTTTAAAAAAAACAAAACTGTTGACTAACATTCTGTTTGAATACCAATCATGTATGAGTAATACACCATGTTGATGACTGCTCTCTGAAAAAGAGCAGGGTTTTATTATAATACACACTACTCACTGTCTGAATCATGATTTTAGGGAAGTCTGCAACGCTGCATTTCATTTCCTCTGAATCGTTTGCCGAGTTGCCCTTCGCATCCTTCAGCTGAATTACACTTGGCATTCCAATTCAACATAAAAACCGAACAAACCTTTTTTTTTTTTTTAATGGACAAAACAGTAGAATTTTCTTTTAAGGAAACGTCAGAGCTTTTTAAATGACACATGGGATAGCAGATATTTTCAGACTAAAGCCCGGGGAGAGAATTAAAGTCTTCAAATGACACGGAGGAAGGAGTAGCTCAAATGATGAAGCAATCGAATGAAGCCAGAATGGTTGGTTAAATCTGTTGTAGATAAGAGAAGCAGTTCATATCTTCAATTCTAAGAATGGCCTGCGGTTTACAGAAAAAGAGAAGTTGATTAAGAAGAATTGAGAAGTAGAAAGGAAAAACACAAACCTTGTACTATATTGTGCTTAAAGATTTTTTCCCGCAAGCAAGGAAAAAAAAACTTTTATTAAATGTTGGCATTAGAAAAACATACATGGCTAATAGTTCCGCTAGCAGTTTGAACAACAAAAAAATTGCTTGCTTAGGACCCCGAGTAAATTTGAATCATAAAATATTGTTTAAAACAAGAACACCTCAAGATATTGTGGATTTTGTAGCTAATGTTGCAAAATATTATTGGGCTACATCAAATTTACAGAATCATTTCTTTTAGCACAGAGAAAATCCAACGTGGTAATAGAACAGCCTATGTGTTGTCCCTAAACAAAGTTTTTCTTTGGTCGCCAGTTGTCCATCCAGTTTTAACAGATGGGATCGATGGATATCAATTATTCTAGCAAGTGGAACTTAACAACTAATAAAGGTAGCAGGAGTTTTCTTTTATAAGACTTGTTAGCAATTGATGCTTTAAAACTGATGCTTTTATTTTTAATATTGCTGATGGTTTAAACTCTTTGCCAGTTTTTGAACGGATTGGCAAATAATATTTTGGATTATGTCCATTCTTGTAGCTATTTTGCTAGTTGCTACTTTCATATGTGGTAAGAGTTGATGACTTCGGATCTCAAGCGTTAGGATTTGCCTTGTATTTCAGGTATTCTCATCTTATCCTAATCTATAAGGATTGAAGATTTTGTTTTAGACCCTCATCGATTCAATCTTCCTTCTTTTCTGCTGTATCTGATCCCCTTATTCAGACCATTTTTGTTTAATGCACTTCTCACTTTAATTATTTCAATCTTGCCCCATTCGTTTTGCAGATATCCCTTCTTGCCACCATTCATTTGGCGGGTATTTCTATGCACCTGAATTTTGTCTCCCACTTGACAATCATCCATCAGGTCTTATTTTTCCACAGAGAACTTTTCTCAAACCTGCCTTTTAGCAAAAACAGTTCTGAAAATGAGAGAACTCTCTTTGATCTGTCCTGCCCAAGATTATTGAGGCTGAAAGCAACAACAACAACAACAACAAATGAGAACCTTCTCCCCTTTACAAATATTTATTTGATAGATTCTTTACTAGAGAAATAGCAAGACTGGACCTGAAAATGTATGCACGCAGAGACATATGATCTACCACCAACCTCTCAAATGACAACTCAGTTTAGTGCTCCATGTTATCTTACCGTTTCTTAAACTATTTTCTTCTCTACCCTTACAGTTTCTACATTCCTGTTCTGCATAGATTACAGTGCATCCAATTATGCAGAGCATGTTCTCTACATTAAGGCTATCATTTCTGGGCTATATTGCTGGATAAAATGTCCTAGAACATGGGTCCCCAAAACCACACAAACAAGCAAAACCTCATCCGCGGGAGGAGGGCAACACACAAAACCACACCTCCCCTTGGTCCGCGGAAAACCTCCCTCCACAGAATCAGTCCCTAGTGCCCAAAAGGTTGTGGGCCACTGTCCTAGAACATTACAATTCAGTGGCTAAGATGCTGAGCTTGTTGATCAGAAAGTTCGGCAGTTCAGTGGTTTAAATCCCTAGCATCGCGTAACGGAGTGAGCGCCCGTTACTTGCCCTAGCTTCTGCCAGTCTTGCAGTTTGAAAGCATGTACAAATGCAAGTAGAAAAATAGGGACCGCTTCAGTGGGAAGGTAAACAGCGTTGTGTGTTTCTGACGTTTAGTCATGCCAGCCACACGACCACGGAATCGTCATCAGACAGTGCTGGCTTAGAAACGGAGATGAACACCACCCCTTAGGGAACAACTAGCATGTATGTGCGAGGGGAACCTTTCCCTTTAACGTAAGTTGGTCCTTATTGTGATTAGAACAGACCAACATATCCTTGAATATTGAAGTATCAATGATTACAAAGAAGATGAGGTGATCTTCTAAGACCAATCTCCAGAACAATGCAGGATCTCAGCAAGATGTCTGTACTGTACAGTTAATTTCAGAGGAATTTGAAGTGGAGACATTTTCCAGAATTTTCTCTAGTTTGAAACTGGCCTGTGCCCGAGTTAAATACAGTTCAACAAGGTGTGGGGAAAAAATAGGCTTAGTAATGTCGAGAAATTACTAATTTTTATAGAATGTGGTTACGAGATAACAGATGTTTCTGCTTCATGAGGAAGCATATTTATGTATATTGCTAATTTAACATAGTACTTTAAGTATTTTTAAATATTAACAAGTTAAAGTGAGCTAGCATTGAGATGAGAGCATTTATTACATGTACATACTTTAAAAATATGTTTACACCTTTGTTATTTTTAAAGCTTATTCTGCTTAGTAATAAAGTATGAAGTTAAGACAAATGAAAGGGTAAGGAGTTGGTTTTGCTGTTTTTCTTCTGTGCAAAATACACTGTGCTGTTTTCAGGCCCAATATTGTATTTATTTTTAGATTTATATCCTGCTTTTACACAATAGCACGACAAAATAAACCCATAAATGCAACAACACAATAAAATAAAGAAATAAACACATAGGACCAACTAGAGAGCTTGTAGCACTCTTGAACTACAATATTCACATACCTTTTTTCTAGCATCATGTACTTTTTCCAATTTTTTAAATAGAGATGAGGCACACAGTCGGAAAGCATATTAAAGCATGACAGCCATCCAATCCAGGAAAAAAAATAAACTGGAACAACTCGATTGCTCTTTGCTGATCCCTATTCTGTCTCACGAGTGGTTCTTTTTGTTACTGGTTTAATGTGTTGAATGAAAAATGACACCTTTCCATCAAAGTAATAAAAATAGTTAAAAAAAAGAAAAGTGAAATCCCTTGCCAGAAAAAAAGGTAGAAAATCTGTAATGCGCTCCATGAGAACAATCAACACTATAAAACTGGCATTACCCAGCTCTATTTCAAGCCACCACAGACACCCCCGACATGAGTGATGCCCCCGAGGTCAAACACAACCCTGATGTGGCCCTCAATGAAATCGAGTTTGACACCCCTGCTCTAAAGAATAAGTCTTGTGTTGTTGTTTTGTTTAACAATAATAAAATAGCAGTGGTTTATTTTATTTATTTATTTATTTATTTATTTATTATTTGGATTTCTCAACTGCCACTCTCCTGAGGGAGAGAACTGCTTCCTTCTAAGCAGTTCCAAGAAAGCTGGATTGGGAAGAGCAATGGCTTGAGATGGAAGTCCTGGTTACTAATATAGTGAACAAAGCTGTGTCTCAGTTTAGAAGTAAAGCAGATCATTCTTCTTTCTTCATGAGGGCACCTCGTGAATAATGTCCCATTTGGTATGCTGTATGTCCCTATAATCATTTCTACACAGAATATGAAGATGAGAAAACCAAACTCTTCAGATCAGACTGCCATAATATCTATTTCTTTATATCCTGCCTTTATCATTTTTATAAACATAAATAAAATATCTCAGCCAAAACTTGGGAAAATGACATTTTTTGACCTACTAGTTCTGAAATTTCCCATGGATGCTTTATTTCCCCTCCTGCGTGATGATGCCAAAGCAAAGGGATTACACAATGCCCCTGAGTGCTATTGAGCAGCAGCTGACACCTGCCAGGTGTCATTTTCAAAATGTCATGCCATTTCTGCTTTTCAGAAACTGTGCAAGAACATAAAGATCCAGATTATATAGCATCAGTTTACTAGACACGTATGCGCAGACGCAAGGGAGCAAGGGAGGGGTCAGGCTTCGGAATATTTGGCATTTTTTTCCTATACATTTCATGGACTGTAATCTCTCAATCAACGTTCATTAGAGATGCTATGCCATGAAACTTCCAAAGTTCATTTGATTAAGCCTCATCTAAATGCCAAGAAATTGAACTTTTTCCTGACTTTCCCTGACCAAGCAGTGAAAAGTGCTTTCTCCTTAGACAGCACCCAGCTGTAGTAAATGACTTAGGAGTGATATCATTAAATGATATCTTACTATTGAAGCCTAGTTTCAATATCCTGAAAGGTACAGAATTCCAGCAAGGAAAAACAATTAGGCTTTAAAAAATAATTATTGGTACACAGGAATAATGATAAGTGGTGATGGTGGTAGAGTATGAACACATAGTTAATGAGATATAAAAATAATAATCCCTCAGAGTGAGCAAAGCAAATGGTTCATATTTCCTATTAATATTATGACATTTGGATATTCTGCAAATCTGATTCAATTTTGACCCACATATACAGCTCATCCTCCTACCCACCCCTCGGTTCCAGTTCTTCTGAAAACAAAAAATAATTGGCATGGCTTCCAGATGGCATTTGAGGAAGGAGATGGGACTGCAAAGTCAACTTTGTGATTTCATGCGAGTCTCTTGATTTGCTCAAAGTTCCATTGTTTAAACCAGGGGTGGGCAATTACGGCTCCTTCATGACTCGTGGACTTCAACTCCCAGAATCCCATGCTGGTTCAGGAATTCTGGGAGTTGAAGTCCATGTGAAGCAACATCCAGAGAAGCAAACTGAAATCAGTTTAGCCAGGAAGAATCAATCTGAAGCACAGTCATGAATAAGATTGGTGCTGGCAGAACAAGCTACAGTATATAAGCAAGGAACCAACCTCACTCTTACTTGCACTGATGATGTTACATAGTTGGGTAATGAAACATCTGGAAACAAACAACCAAGCTCAGAGAGCACCAAGGACTCTACTCTTTTTATTGTTTTCTGTTTTTTCTAGTACTTATGAGCTGCCTACACTTGTGTTCTTAATGATCATGCAAATATAAATAAAGATAGGATACAAGACTAAAAAACACACTCATGAGTAAAACATTTAGTTTAGGAGGTGGTTTTAACAAAACTGTTAGAAGATGAAGATGAAGATACCAGCAACATTATGATTGTTTTGCTTTATTTCTTGACATTTATTTCCCTATAGAAAGATTAAGCCCAGTGATTGCTCTGGAGAGAGAAGCAGGCAGAAGATCTTTCACATCAAAATGTCCAAAAATAATGTGTTATGATTTGGGTTGTGTAATCTTTGGACAGATGATAATTAAAATGTATATCTTTTAAACACAGGTGGAACATTGCCATCTGAAAAGAACAGCAACCTGCTTTCTTGTTTACCTAAATTATTCTGAGAATATCCTAAATAGGAAAAAATAATAAGCAGACTTTCACAGTTTGCATCTAAGAATAAGGCAATCCAGATCATTTGTGCACAATGGATAGATTGCAGTATGGAGATTAAAATACACACACACAATTTGTCCATGTAATCTCACTTGCTAGAGATCCAATCTGGCAGCAATGGACTGTTAAAATTTTTAAACTGTATTTCTGTATTGACTTCATAAATTATAAATTGACTCCAATGTCTTTGTGAGAGGAAACCAAACTTCTCATTCTCTAGAGAAGTGAGGCAAGGAACAATTATTGAAATTGATAGTGATAATAATATTTAAATAAGATAATGGCTTAAAAATTCTATGAATTGTGTTAAATCTATTTATTTCTCTTGAAAATTCCTCATATGTAATTGAATTTAGTTGATGGATTTAGGTTAAGTGAATATATTATAAATATTTATGATGTACTATCACTTTATACATAATTTATGGGACTACATGGGAAAATGTACTGACGGATGAAATTCACTAGGAAATATTGTAAAATGCTTCAAGAATAAAAGATGTCAAGCTTTCAAAGATAAATATATATTTAAAGCATTGCATTGGATTAGGACTGTGTTTTTAGAGGTCAAAATAATAAGCAATAGCAGAAATTTAACATACAATACTAATATTCTATTAACAAAAGCTTGATTTTTATTTTTTAAATTTTTTTAAAATTTTAAAAACAAACTTTATTAAATATATACACTATAAAATACACAAAATCTATTCACATACCTAATTCTAACAATTACAGTACAATTTCGGCAGTATTTATGTCACTGGTG
>JAEANM010020643.1:0-12050 GCA_017656035.1 Myanophis thanlyinensis
TTAATAATAACTCAGCAAATTTAATGATTTTATATTGGTTTTAAATTTTGTTATGTATTTTTTATCTGCTGTAAACCTCCCCGAGTCCTTAGGGAGATGGGGCGGTATATAAATATGATTAATAAATAAATAAAAAAAAATCATTTAATAACCGGTTTTCTGCCCTAATAACCAGCTGAACCAGTAGTTCACCCGAACGGCTTAGAAAGTTAACAACCGGTTCTAGCGAATAGGCACAAACTGGTTGAATCCCACCTCCGATTAGGGGGCCGAAGCTAAAACATATAAAGAATGGTTGCTGGAATTGGGTACATCTAGTCCAGTGAACAGAAGGACTAGGGGGTGAGAAGATAGCAGCATTTCAATATCTCAGGGGCTGCCCCAAAGAAGAGGGAGTCAAGCTTTTCTCCAAAGCCCCTGAAGGCAGGACAAGAAGCAATGGATGGAAACTCATCAAGGAGAGAAGCAACCTGGAATTAAGGAGAAATTTCCTAACAGTTAGGACAATTAACCAGTGGAACTGCTTGCCTCCAGAAGTTGTGGATGTTCTGTTTTCAAGAAGAGATTGGATAACCATTTGTCCAGAATGGCATAGGGTTTTCTGCCTAAGCAAGGGGGTTGGACTAGAAGATCTCCAAGGTCCCTTCTAAATCTGCTATTCTGTTACTCTGATAGCAATCGTACAAAACTTGAGGGGCTGCCCCAAAGGGGAGGGACTCAACCTATTCTCCAAAGCCCCTGAAGGCAGGGAAAAGAAGCAACGGATGGAAACTCATTAAGGAGAGAAGCAACCTAGAACCAAGGAGGAATTTCCTGACAGTTAGAACAATTAATCAGTGGAACAACTTGCCACCAGAAGTTGTGACTGCTCCAACACTGGAGGTTTTTACGAAGATATTGGGCAGCCATTTGTCTGAAATTGTATAGGGTTTCCTACATGAGCAGGGGTGTGGGGTTGGACTAAGACATCCAAGGTCCTTTCTAACATCGTTCTTGTTATTCAGCATCCTCTCTTTCTCACTTTCTACACCTGGGAACTATTTTAGGGTGCAGCCTTCCCAATCTCCCCCTCCCCCTTTGAGGCAGAAGGCAGTGACATGCTGAGCATCACAAGCAAAATCTTTCCCAAACCTTCCCTTGGAGAACAGCAGTCCTATCTTTATTTACAAGCTTGTTTTCTTTTCTATTTTAAATGATTGAGGTTTTTTGTTTTTCAATTTTCCCATTATTTCTATTCTGGCTGTTTGATTTGGGGGCATGTGGGGGGGGGGGGGTTAATGGATTGTTTTGACTGCAAGCTACCAGGATCAGTTGAGCTGTGGGGTGGGTGGGTGGGTGGGTGGGGTCTATAAATTGGATTCAAAAAGCCAATTCAAAAGTTCGAGAATTTGCTATTGAAAGAGAATGGAACTATGGGAAAATCCAGCAGTTGGGATTTATTTATTTATTTGTTTGTTTGTTTGTTTGTATCCCCACCTTTACTATTTGAACAAATAAGGCTGCAAGCATATCCATCCCGCCTTCCTCCCGTCTATTTTTCCCACAACGACAACCCTGTGAGGTGGGCTGGTCTGAGAAAGAAGGATTGGCCCAAAGTCACCCAGCTGGCTGTTAGGCTTAAAGCAGGACTGGAACTCCCATTCTCCTGGTGATTGGCTCAAAGTCACCCAGCTATCTTTCCTGGCTCAGGCAGGACTTGAACTCGTGATCTCCTGCTTTCTAGCTTTGTGTTTTAACCACTAGACTTAGACCAAACTGGCTCTGTAGTGCGTTTGCATTTCCTGTGCTTCCTTTCAATCCCCACCCCTCAATATCTTAGCCAGATCTGTAGTAAATAACAATATATTCTTGCAAACCAAGGAAAACCATTTTTTATTCTACATACAGAACTTAAACTAAGATAGATTCCCTACCCCAAGGTTTCTTCACATCCAAAATTACCTATTGACCTAATTTTTATGGATGCTTTTCTCTTTTTAATGGACGCTGCTGGTCATAGCAGGAAGGTGCTGACACTATTAAAGGGCCATAGATATTGAAATATATTTTGTCTGTAGCTTTGAAAAATAGAGGTAGCTTATCCAGGTTTGTAATTCTCAGTTATGTTACCCAGCAGTTGTCTCTTTCAAAAGATCCATTTGCTAAAATGTTGGGAAAGAAAGAACCTTAATTTGTGACTCTCTAATGACAACATGTGACTGAACACTGTGCATGCTTCCTTCCTAATGCTCAGAGTGATCACAAGTCAATTAGCACAGAAATGCTCATTTTTGCAACCCGATGTTTGGCTGGGGAAACATTTAGACTTTGCTACACTGCACAAGATCTTCAAGAACTGAAGACCCGAAGGATTTTGAGACCTGAAGAACTCAAAGAACTGAAGAACAACAGAAATAAATGTAGAGAACTTTCCTTTTTATGAACAAAACCAGAAGATGACCCTGGGGGACAGTGCAATCGTCATAAATGTGAGTCAGTTGTCCACCATCTGAATGTAAATCAAGTGACCATGGAAATGCTGCAGTGGTCATAAATGTATAAAATGGTCATAAGTCACTTTTTTTCAGTGCCGTTGTAACTGGCCAAGTGTGATTAGACACACAAGCAATTTGTCTGTGGTGCATAGGCTCTCAGTGTACATAAAAAGAAAAAGTACATTCATTAAGAATCATAAGATACAATTTATTTATTTATTATTTATTATTTGGATTTCTCAACCGCCACTCTCCCGAGGGACTCGGGCAGTGTACAATCAATTAAAAAATAGATTTAAAATACAAAACTAGACTTAAAATATAAATTAAATGGTTAACAATTAAAATCAAATCTCTCAATGAACACCATTAAGGTTGGGACATCTAGGTATGCCAGTGTAAATTTCCTTCTGTAGAAGGGCACACGATACAATAAAACTAGTTTGGAATAATAAGAAGCAAATCAATAAGTTCATTGTAGCAGAGGTGTGAGGTATCAATTCTATCACTTAATTTTCCAGTTTATTCAGATAATGTTGGAAGTGATGTCAATAAACCTTTATGTTTCATTCAAAATAAAAAAACAGAAGAAAGTGCTAAATGTTCCATCATGGTATAATAAAACATTCTTTGCTTTACTTCATTCCACATGTTTCTGAGAGCCACATATGTGAGGGTTGAGGGTAAAACACAGTGAAACAAATGAGCTATCATTTATTCTTTTGTGAGAAAACATGTCTGTCTAACAGTACAAGCTGGGCCAAAGATTCACCTCAGTGTATTTGAGCTAGTACTTAAACAGGCAGAGTTTCAAACAGGCTTCAACAGAAATACATCCAAGCTGTAACTGACAAAATGCATTTTATTATTGAACAAGGAACTCTGAGAATAAATCTTAGAAATTTAGATTGAATTATTTCTACTGTGGCAATATTGTACATGCAATAATGTGCACCCTAGAACAGAAGGCTTATTATCTTGGCTAAGTAATTTAAATACTACAGGCATGTAATTATTCCCATTATGGCTTGCCTATCTATTTAATTCAATAGAAGCTTTTTAAACCTCTGACATGGTTTCAGGACTGAAACTCCAGCAGATTGAAGACTGAAAATACATAACTAGGTACTTGAAAGTTTTAACTTTGGTTATTCATTTCTAGTTATGAGAGCAATAGAATAAAGCCTAGTAAGTAAAGCCCGATTTGGAATATGCATTAGATTGAACTGGGAGCCAGGAACTGAAGGTGCAATTTGGATTGACAGGGGCCTATATAATTCATTAATTAAATTTTGTGCCAGAATTAATTCTATGTAGTATTCTCATGGAACATCAGTGTTAGCCATGGAAGATAGTCGTTGATAGAAGTGACTAAATGGTAAATAGCGGAGAGGGCATAATGGCTCAATGGTTAAGATGCTGAGTTTGTCAGCTTGAAACAGCGTGGGTTTGAGACCCAAGAACCATGCGACAGGATGAGCCCCTATTATTCACCCCAGTTCGAAACCAAGCAAATATGAGTAGGTAAGTAAGTACCACTTTGGAGGGAAAGTTATTGTGTTCTGTATTCTCATGCTGGCCACACGATGAGGGAAACATCAATCAGTCAATGCAGCCTCCCTCAGTTGAGAACCAGAAATGAGCACTACCACCTTGAGTTGGTCATGATTATACAGAGGGAACCTTTAAGCCTTTTAAGTGGTAAAACGAGTCAGCCTTAAATGAATCTAAAGCTTTACATTTTTAAAAAATCTGTGATACAACTGCCATATATAGTTTCCAATGCATTATTAGCTCAGTGAAGAAATGCTTAAAGCTAATCCCCTGTCTGCTCAGAATCCCCATTCCAAATCATCTAAATTTTGGTTTGACAGTGATGTCTGTGCTAAGGCCTAAGTAATTATTGCTTGCAAAGCTGCAAGGGGTAAAAATAATTGTCATTCTCGGGATTTATTTTATTCCTTGAAAAAGGAGGACAGGAAGGAAAATTCTGGTAAATGGGACACATTTATTTAATCCAGAGCTTCTCAATCTTAACATCTTTAATGATGTGTGGATTTCAACTCTCAAAATTCCTGAGTGAACATGTTTTCCCTTCTGATGATAGATAGACCCTAAGCGATGAAAGTTATGATTATAAGTGTTGACATGTAATTGTCTTTCAGTATATACACGCTAGAAATTCAGATTTTGGGATGAATTGGGATACAAAATTGGGATAAATTGGGATACAAAATTTACATTTAAGACCATTTGTGTAAATTATTAGAAATTTACAGATTGATACAAAGATAGACCAAACCAGATTAGTATTGACCATAAACTGGCAAGGATCAGATTTATAGTACTCCTAATCTATGGATATTAATGAACAGTAAATTGATACTATTTAATGTGTACAATGTTTGATCATGTTGATGTTCATTTAAAATATTTTTTCAGAAATTTTCATCTATGCAAGACGAAAGGCGAAAAGCAAGAAGTAGCAGGTAATTGTCTTCTCAGTAAGATGCAGATACAGCAATATTGTAAGATAACAATGGGAATACATTAAAATTTAAGAAAAAATGGTATGTAGACTAACTGGTGGGGGGTGTAGACTCAAAAGTAGGAGTGTCTGTTAAAAGAGGAGTATATTGTTGCAACTTGACTTTTTTTAGTGATGTTGCTATACAATCAATCCCAAGTAAAAGCTGGTAATCTTCAATTTAACCTCTAGAATTTCCTTTGCTAAATGAGTTGCATCAAATTTCACTACCTTTTTTACTACAATTGTTAAGCAAATCATTGCAGTTGTTAAGTGAATCGCATAGTTATTAAGTCAATATGGCTTCTATTCACTTTGCTTGTTAGAAATCAGCTGAGAAAGTTTTAAATGATGATCATATGACCCCAGGATGTTGCGGCCATCATAAATTGGTTGTCAAGCACCTGAATTTTGATGACATGATCATGGGGATGCTGCAGTGATCATAAGTGCAAGGACCGGTTATAAAACACTTTTTCAGTGCCATTGTAACTTTGAATAGTTGCTGAACAAATGACACATAATATCATCATTCAAATCACTATGGAATTTGGTCCACAGCAGCTGCATCCATTGAACTGATATCCATTAAAACAAGTTTCCACTGTTTCATTAATCATGACATATGCAAGTTAACATTGTTAATTGGTAAACATTTATTCTTGAATTTTGAAACCTTTAGTTTATTCATGCATTAGAGTTTCCTAATATCACTTGTCCATAAATTGGAGAATACACTAAATTCAAAAAAAGCACTGGAAGTTTTTAGATTTCCGTTTTATTGCCAGTAAATTTTCATGTTATGATTTTATGCATATAAGTTTTCCTCCTGAAAATAAATAGTGGAGCAGGGGAATGAAATTTGAATTGGGCTTTTTTTTTTTTGTGGGGGGGGGGAGGGGGGAACACTCATTCAATCCATGGTCCTGATACCCATAGAGACCAGTTTTTACATTACCTTGGTGCATTCAAGTAATAGCAAGCTAATACAAAGTACAGCTTGCTACATAATAGTACTCTCGCTTTCAATTCACTTCTTATCTATCGATATTAATGAGCAGTAAATTGATATGATTTAATGTGTACAATGTTTGATCATATTGGTGTTCATTTAATATATTTTTTCAGAAATTAACAAATTTATTATTCTCTAAAAGAACCCTATGATGTTTATTTAAAATAGCTGTGATATGTTTTGCATTTTGGATAGACTCTCTTTTAGACCTGTAACAAATAAAAAGAAACCAGTGCCATAGATTGTAAATAGGAGGAACCTGGTGCTATACAGCTAGTCCCCAGTTCAAAATCCTTCCCAAAATCTGTTCTTAAATTAAACTTTTATATAAGCTGGGATAATATTACAGGTCCTCAACTTATAATTAAATTTGGAATTACAGTGCTAAATTGTGTCAGTTATTGAGCAGGTCACCATGTGATTGCATCCAATCTTGCAACCTTTTTTTGTGATTGTCATTAAATGAATGCCCTGGTTATTAAGCAAATCCACTCTCTGCACTGTCTTTTTTCCCCCTGAAAACAGGAAGTAAATGGTGGTTTCTAGCCAAAAATACCATTTTAAATTGTGGTCACATAACGGTATGACATTGCAAATGGCCACAAAGGCAAAACAGTTGTCGATTGCCCAAATTGCAATAACATGATCACAGTGGTTGTCAGAATTTTGATTCTGGGTCACCCTAGGCCATCAGAATTTCATTGCTAAGTGACTAAACATAAATGAAGGGCTACCTGTACTGTATAATATTGAATAAATAGTACTATTTGTTTAATTTGAATCATTGTGTATTTAACTTGAATTTTGGAACAATAGCTTCTATTATTAACTATGTGCCATCCATGAATTGGGGCATTCTTAATCCAGACACTTGCTTGCTGAAAACAAGCTCTCTTTTTCTTAATGGTCCTATACCAAGTGCTAAACATATGCACAGTGATTATTTCTGTGCTCTTATTGATCAGTATAAGCTATTCATTTATTTCTCAGCCTGACACAGCCCTGATAATATCACTTTCTTAGTCATATGGCAAATGCTGGAGTCTGAATTTAAATCTCTTGCAGCCCAGGCTTAGTGGAAGCCTTGCATGCCAAAATGCAGTGTCAGGTGCATAACGGTGTTAAATACATAAATTCTTCTAAATAGAGGCTTATAAAGACAGGCCTAATGCACTTCAAATTATGTAAGTAGAAATGGCATTTCAGGAAATTGCCCAGTAATTGTAGAACCATATAGCATGGAACAGCTTTGAAATACTAACTTATGCATAGTTGCTATCAGTATTGAATGGGACATTTAGAACTTTTTTTTTTACTTATAGTAAAATTTGGTATAACATAAGAAGCCTGTACCTCTATGATACAAAATGCCTTTGTTATGTAGAATCCAGGGTTACCAATTACCAGCTTCTTAAGTGCCAATTTTATGTGATACTTCACATGTCTTTCCACTGTATTTTTCCCCCGCAATAAGTTGAAATCTCTTCTAACATCTCTCTCATATTGTCACTGGAAGCTTGAAAAATTTTAGCATTCTAAAACAATATCTGACAAGAGTGCAACATGTCTGTGAGATCTTGAAAGGTTTCGTGTTGAGCTCCTAAGATTTAGGGCATCTGGAGTCTGCATATCTCCTACTAACTGCAAGAGTTTTTTGACTAACCTAGTGAAGTCCAAAACTGCAAACTTCATGGCAACCACTTCTCAAAACTTTAGCTGCCATTGGCTGTGTTCAAAAATAATTAAGTCTATAGTCCTTTAGTTGTGACTTGGATTGTGCTTTAAACCTATTGGCTTATAAAAACATATGGAAGTTGGTGAAAATTTCAAATAAACACAGAATTGAGCTGAATACCTCACATGCAAAATATAAAAGGGAACCTTAAAATCATTTGAGCCAGGATACCAATTTACCTACTTTTATACTGGAAGTTTCTTTCCCTTTGCCCTTTATAGCTTTGTCACTTTACAGATATACTACATAACAAAGAGGTAATATGTATACGTATATAGTTATAGTTATATGTTACATATAAATATATTTAATATATATATATTATAGTCTGGGAAAGATACTGAATATAGAAGATCAGTACTACCAAGAGTTTTCATCTACCGATTTCGTCTCAAAAGATACAAATGCCAGCACAAGAGTAAAGAATATCCTGCAAGATCCTATCTCTGCAACATTAAGGAGTGCTGAAGGGTGAGCAGTTTCTACAAAAATTAGTACCTTAAGTAACCAAGTCAAATAGGGGAATGTTGAACTTTTTCTATTTAAGAAGTCTTCCAATACAACCAGTAATTTAGATTGGGGTCATCATGAAATGGAAGCTATAACCAACTTAATTTAAGAACACAAATGGATTTATTTGTTTATGTAGTTCACATTCTGTTCTCCAAGGTTGTCAGCAGCTTGTCTTGACATAATTCAAAAACACGTATCCAGACTAACTAAAATTATATTTACAAAATTTAAATCCTATTGAGTTCACCAGAACCCTTTTAATTGTGCATAGATCCATCATTTGTGCAGAAGAATCAGTATGAAATTCTTGAATAAAGCTAGGTCTTCCAAGTAGATGTGTAAAGGATGAGAGTGCTTAATCACAAGTCAGGATGGCCATAAGTCATATTGACATGTATAGCCAGTTTTTCTAATGCTCTCTTTTAGCCCCTTCAAAGGCCTTTGAAACCAATAAACCTTTTTCTCTTATTTGAAGTTCAGAGAGGCAGAAGATAAATGTAGACTCATAAGAAAACGTGACATTCCTCACACTAGATTGGTTGACTTAGAAATTAGAGATGTTAATATGGAATATTACATGATGGTTAGAGTAAGGAAGTAGAACTCATCAAAGAAGAACTGTTCAGTATCTTAATAGTTAACAGTAACAATGGTTACTGGTTTCTTCCACTGTTATATAAAGGCAGAATTTTGTTATTATGTAACATGGTTATCCAAAATGTTATTCCTTTGATTAAAATATTAATATAATTTTAAATTTAAATTTTCCTGTTGGCCTCAGGCCTCAATAGGGATGTTCTAGGCTGGGTGAAGCTGATGGGATAGAGAGAAGATTTACACCCTGTATAGCTGTCCCCTTGGTTTTTACTTTCTTATTTAACCT
Source organism: Myanophis thanlyinensis (assembly GCA_017656035.1). Lineage (NCBI taxonomy): Eukaryota > Metazoa > Chordata > Lepidosauria > Squamata > Homalopsidae > Myanophis > Myanophis thanlyinensis. The sequence continues at coordinate 9,148 of JAEANM010020643.1, forward strand.
TTCTAATTTAAGTACCTTGTATTGTCTTTTTTACTTTTTATTTTGGAAGCCACCCAATGTTGCTGTAACAGTGAGACGGGCAGCATATTAAATCTATACATATATACAGCAGAATATTTTGCCATCAAATGAAATAGATTTAGTTCTCATTTACACACTTACAGTTTTTGAAGTTTTTGTGGATAAAGGTTGTCTTCATCAGATGGTTGATGCTGGTAGTTTGCAGATTCATGGACACTATAATTGCTGTATATCCTCATCTACCAAATGTGGATAACTCATGTTTCATCTGATAAAAAGGGATTAAGTCCAAGTGCCAAAACTTTTTATTTTCACATGCACACAACACACGTACACATATACATGCACACACACTTATTCTTTATGTGTGTGTTTGTTTTGGGGATTTCTCTCAGTTGAAATCTCACAGTTTGCAAATAATCTTTCAGAAATCAATTCACTACGTATAAAGCCTTGTTAGCTAAATCACTATTGTCATGGATTTCATCATTTGCAGTATTAAAACTGGCATTTATGCTGGTATTTGTGAGTAAAACTAGTGCAAGATTGCCAAAGTACAACTGCATAGGGTGCAGCTAGGAACTTGGAGCACTTAAACAGTCAGCCAAATGTGCTTTTTCAAGAGACAACTGGACTTTATAAAATCAGAAAGTCCAGTTGCCTCTTGAAAAAGCACCTTTGGGACAATCATGACCTGGATGACTGAGAATCTCCATGGATTAAATAGGCATGTTTTGCTATGTCTAAGAGTTAAGATATATGCAAAATAAAGAAACCTGTAAGTTTCTTTATGGTCACTGACTGTGACTGATACATGCATGCCCATTATCTATCATTATGTCAGATAATGATTTACATCTATAAACAGCTTTGCACTAGAACATTCATGTATACTTAAACACCATCATTTCCCAAGAGCCTGGTTCACAAATTCAACAGCCAATTTTTAAAGTGTAATTTTCCATCATTATTGTAAACTATTGTTCTCTCTTTGTCTCTCTCTCCTTCCCAGTATGCAGGGATGATGAGTTAGCATCACAGGATTGGAAAGGCTCAACTGATCATTTGATCCACTTGCTTGTTCTAAAATAGAGTATCTGTAATCTGAAAAAACAATGACCACCTAGTTCTCAAACTGAAGATAATAACACTCAGCTAAGAAAACAAACAAATGGACAACAGAACAACTCTCAAGTTGTTCATTCCTATTTTTTTCTAACACTTCCATGTAATCCTTTTTAATTGGTTACTTCATGCCCATTGAATAAAACTGTCTTTATTTGACATTCCCTCACACCTAGCACATTTCCACTTGCTGCAAAAGCAATATTTTGGCAGAGTGAAACAGCTGGAAATTTTCTTCACCCCCACCCCCACCCCCACCCAGACTTAAGCAGTCAGTTAACAGTGTGTACTGAAGTAAATATTTTGATTTACCATTTCTAAAATGTTTCTGTAATGTAATCCATAGGCCAAAGGTCACTGGGATCCCGCTAAAAGAGAACAAAGATGAAGATTATCCTTTTGACTACCAAAAGCTACTCCGGAAGACTTCTCAGCGCAGGCGCCTTCTTCAGCATTAGCAGCTGCAGCTACTGTTTGCTCTTTTTCAGCATAATCTCTGCTTTTTTGTTCTTGATTTTTTGTTGGGGGGGCGTAGGTATGGAATTCCCATATCCTTTTCTTTTGAGTAAGCCTCTCATATACATATATTAGCTTTGTAGTTGGGTATGTGAATATGCTGTCTTAGCCTCTTTCCAAAGGGAGATACTAAGGTTTGTTTCAATGTTTGTTTATTTAAATATGCAAACAGATGTGAAAAATATTGCTCTCCTGTACTGTATTCAAACTCTTAAGAGTTCTTTTTGGAGGGAGGGAGAAATACATTAGTTTTCATTTTGTTTTTCTACATGTTTTGCATAGCTTTATCTACATAGTGAGATTGTTTATGATCTGCCTGGATCTTTGAACCCTCCACTTACATATTATGGTTCAGATGAAATCAATTTAATTAATGTAAACTGATAAGGAAATAAACCTTGAATGTTAAAAGACTATAGTGGAGGCAGTGCAGGTAATTTAAGAGGTAAGTTTATTGTGAACCAACTTTCAAATAAGCTTTAGACATATGGACATAATAAACACATATAAAACTTGATCTCTGTTTGTAGCAATATATCTGGGACAACTAACCATCATCATTTTGGTAGGCACTGTATTCAAGCAAAGAATGTTGTACACCAGAGTAACAGTTAAGCCCTTTTGTGGGTAGAGAAACAATGATTCCAGAGGGGAGAACTATGGGGGAAATTTGTATCTTCGTGCAAATCTGGTGATTAGAGGATCTTTTCTTTAAAAAAAAACACCTTTAGTTTTCCTCCACTGTGATAGCAAAATAAAGTACAGATTCATTTATTTTTCCCTGGTTGCATTAGAGCAAAAGAAATGCATGTGCTTCATTGGAAATAGTGGTTCTGTTGTTGTTTTTTGCATGAGTAATTCAAAATTGACTTGTAGGGTCTCTGCACAATGGGAAGAATTATTTTTGCTCATGTTTTAACCAGATTATTCTGCAGCCGCTAGCTAAAACGGTTATGGTGTAACAAAAACATTTTACATAATGCTATTTTCATAAATGGAATATATATATGCTATTAAAAAGAGAAATTGTGAAATTACAGTGACGCCATCAAGTTCTTTGTAGTAGCTAAATTACCATCCATATAAATAGTAGCTTTGGTTTTCATTAGTGTAGTGACTGTGTTAAAAGTGAAGGGACAGGCACAATGAACTGGGAAATCCATGGGAAATACATTGGGACTGTGCATGTGTGTGTATGCATGCACATGTGATTGTGTGTCTATATGTGTGATGTGTGTGTG
>JAEANM010020644.1:0-12049 GCA_017656035.1 Myanophis thanlyinensis
ACCTGCGGTTGCATAAGCATTTCACTGCATATCGTACCCATGTATGATTGTGTATGTGACCAATAAAATTTGAAATTAAAATTGAAAATTGAAATTGAAATTGTTCCAGTTGCGGTAATCCATTTGGGAAATTATTTAAGTTGAAGGACTGTGAATAGAACCACCTGTTCCAAGGGAAAAACAAGTCTGTCACCTCCTTCTCCTGATTGACAGAGCTATAAAATTATCCTTCCATAGTCTGTATATGACATGCAACACTTAAAGGATAAAGCTGTAGGGAGGTTTGCTTGTTTTGTGGCATCTGTATCTTACGATTCCTGACGCATGTATCATTTCCTTTAATTTACACTGACAGCATATGTACTGAAGACAAATTCCTTGTGTGTCCAATCACACTTGGCCAATAAAGTCTTCTATTCTATTCTATTCTATTCTATCGAATGCTTGTACGTTGAAAGGCTTTTGCTGAAGTCATGAAAACTGGGTGGTAACACTGCAATGCGAGCTCCATCATTTTCATTTAGTGTGCAACAAAAGCGTTGGCACTTTCTCATGGTGGCATCGTGCTGCTTTCACCATTTACACACCCTTGATCCCCCTGATTGATGTAATATTGTGCATATGTTGTACATTCATGTGCAACATTACATTAAGAGACAATGTTATTTATGCTGCTAGAACATAAGCAACCTGTGGATGGATTGGTTTCTCTCCACCTCAAACATTGAATCTGCTTGGTGTAGCAGGTAGATTGGAGAAGGTCCTTTGCAGATACAGCTCAATGACACTTACATAATGCTCCATCCAAATTTTCCTTGCATTGTGGAGTTGTTTAGTTAGTTTGTCTATAATAGTTAAGTTAGGGGACAAAAAGCATCTGGGTACCTGGATTGCTAACTGCTAAGCCAGGGCTAGCAGATTTGGCCAAGAGGTTTTGACATTTTAAAAAAAAAATATTCTTTAGCAGTTGTTTCAATTTTTGCAGCCATTATTTAGGTAGACCTAATGAAAGAGCATGAAACAAGGAAATCATTTTAAGCCAACTCTTTCAGTGTCAAATCCTTCCAGACAAATATATTAAATGCATATTAAACAACAAAGAGCATCACTTTCTAAGAATAATTGTTTCCAGAAGGAGACTTTGTAAATTAACAACGCTTGTAATTACAAAATCTGGGAGCAGGTAAAGTCAGATTTTTCTGGTCAGTCTACTAGGCTGTGCAAGAAATTTAATAACAGAGGTGCATCTGGAAACAGCTTCACTTCCTCAATAAAATATGAAAGATTCATATATTATACATATAAATGATAAATAAATTATACCTGTGGACTATCCATGCAAGTATCGCCTTTCTTAATAACTAGTGGGGACGCTATCTAGCAAGCATTGCCCTTTGACCTGTGTAAGAATCTTAATGACTTTGTATGAAAAGTATGCTAGTTGCATTGCTTTTGTTCCCAAACTTAACTATAATGGACTAATTAAGCGACTCAACAGTGCCAGCTAAATTCCAAAGCAGCTAAAGAAAATAAAAACAAGTGTGCTGAATAAGCAAAGGGTGTTCACAGAGTCCAAACAAACTTGCTTGCATTACCCAATGCACCTCTGCTTCTCCAGTTCTAAAATGAATACACTGATGCAATTAATTATGCAGGGTGTCATTACAGTATATGTGTATGTGTGCGTGTATGCATTTTTTCAGATATTCATATACATTTTAGTTTATTTGTCTCTGTGGATATCTACCATGGAGTTGAGTCTAATTCCTTGTTTTGAGATAATGATTCTCATCAGGTTTTACAGAAATGTATAGACCAGGGACAAAGACAAATGCGTAGCCTTCTAGGGATTGTTAACTACAACCCCAACCAGCACCCCACAAACCTGGCTTCCCTAGGATATTGGGAGTTATAGTTCAACAACATCTGAAACTCCTCTGCTTTCTCTAGTCTAGACAATTCAGACCACAGTCTGTGATAACACAAGCCCAGGGGTGAAATAAAAACGGAACAAATGTGTTTTGGAAATTCAAATAAATGAAGCAAGGTCAAAATAAAACTGTCCCAGAGAATAATTCGAAACTTTATTTTTAATTAAAATTAAGAAAATAAATACCAGTTTGCGGTGGTTGGAGGGGGGGGAAGTAGAAGTAATTTTCCAAATATTATTAACTCATTAGTGGAGGAAGACATAGGATGTACCTTATTGAAAGAGCAGAACAGACTCCGAGCAGAAAGTTGCTGCATTGGCAACTGTGTGCTTTTAGGGCTATTGTTAAATCAGAAGTATGAATAAACAACATTCTTCAGAAGGGCGTTCAGTGTTGTTGTTGGTTTTCATAACTGGAATTCTGATAGTCTGTTTGGTATCTGAGAACCAGTTTGATCTAGTGGTTAAGACATCATCCTAAAAACTGGAAGACTGGGAATTTTAGTCCCACCTTAGCCATGAAGTCCAGCCAGATAATTCTGGGCCAGTCACTCTCTCTCAGCCCAACTCACCTCACAGGGTTGTGGTTGTGGGGAAAATAGGAAGAAGGAGGCATGTTGGGTATGTTCTACACCTTGAGTTATTTGAAAAAAATAATAAAGATGGGATATAGATGGACAAATAAAATATGTCTGCAATTAGGATTGATACAAGAGTGATGATGTGATCCAGGTTCAGCCATGGAAGCCATTCCTTCTTAGCATACCTATTGGAGGAAATGAAAGTAGGGAACACCTTTACATTCCACCTTGAAGAAGATGAAACTCTAATAAAGAAATACATAAAGCTTAATGTCTGTCAAAATTCTTAGTCATCCAGGTCATGGTTGTCCCAAAGATGCTTTTACAAAAGGCACCTGGAGTTGTTGTTTTTTCCTTAAAGATATTTTGCTTCTCATCCAAGAAGATTTTTCAGACCTCTCTCAACAGAGGGGGAAGGATACGACACCCCCTATCTCATGTTTACAACACAGTCCTTTCAGCAGTCTTCCACATCCATTTGCATTCTGATTCAGGTGACCCTGACGCAGTGGTGAAATTCAATTTTTTTACCACTGGTTCTGTGGGTATGGCCACAGGATTAAACACCAGCAAGCACAGAATTAAACTTCACCAAAGTTACAATGTAATAAGGGGAGAGGCAGTTTCTGTGAGCAAGGCAATAAAGATTAGGCTAGAAACAACTGCCTTATTTACAGGATTAACCCTATAAAGTTAATATTTACAGAATTAACCCTGCAAAGTGGGGAAAAAAACAAAAGGAGATTTCTTCTAATAACTGGTTCTATAGAACCGGTGTGAACCTGCTGAATTTCACCTCTGCTCTGAGGGTACAGATAAATCTCCAATGACTCTCAGAAAGAGAGATATGTCCAGGTGACTACAAGGAATATACTTCCACTCTCCGCCATTCAGTCAGAACTGAAGAAGCTTCTTGGATGAGAAGTGAAATGTTTTCAAGGAAAAACAAGTCTGAATATCTTTTGAAAAAACACCTTTGGGGCACAAAGCTTAACTTTGCCTCTTTTGCTTTCTGTTATTGTTTTACTTTTGTACAGTTCATACCGTATTTAACACTACCCTTTTATCAGCACCAAATGCATTGTTTTAATAGTCTTATCTCTAAACCACTTTGAATTTTGCTTTGCTATTAATGGGAATATTTTAAATAACCTTAAATATATAGGAATTTAATTTTCATTAAATAGTGTAGAGATCAGGGGTTTCCAACTTCCTTGGGGTTTTTTTTTTCTTTGAAAAAATGTGTCACTCCTCATGCAACTACAACCACTTCACAAATGCATGATTACAACGCAGGAGAACAAACTTATCAGGCTAGGATTCAGAAGTCCATCTGCAATCTGAAAGACAGATTGGCCATCCTTTGGAAGATGGCAAAGCTCACATTCTGGACAGAGAGGACCACTGGTTTGAAAGAGGAGTCAAAGATACCATTTATGTTAACATTGGTCAGCCCTCTCTCAACTGAGGTGGGGAAGGACTACACCACAACCTATCTCCTGCTTGCAACACAGTCCTTTCAGCAGTCCCAAGGTGCGTCCACACCAATTTGCATTTTGATTCTGGTGACTCTGAGGACAGAGCTAACCCCCCCCCCCACAAGTGGCCTCAACAACTCTCAGAGAGCTAAAGACCTACCCTCAGAGTGGTAATGACTGCACAACTGCAAAAAATATAAATCCTTCCATTCCCCACCAGTCAGTTAGAACTGGAAGAAGGCTATTGGCTGAAAAGGGAAAGTGGGAAAAAAAGCAAGAAAGCCCATTTGCTGGTAATCATATTTCTTGGAGTTGAACTGAAGTATGAACACTCAGACACCACTGTTAACAAATCACTCAGAAATTTTCAAGGAAAGAAAGAAGTGGTTTTTTTTTTCCATAGCTGAAGGAGAAGGGATGAAAAAAAATCATAAGAAATTTTAAAGATAGTCCTACTCAGCATTACTGCAGCAAAAACTGTTTATGGAGAACAGCTGGAATATTGAGAAATGATAAATTACATTACTTTTATTGCTAGCCCACATTTGCAAATGATGTTCTCCTTTTTTAAAGCATAACTTTTAAATGTGGATTGACAATAAGAGCCCTGGCATGCTTTCACTCCTGTGAACTGCAGCTGTTCTTTATAAGTATCTCAACAAAACATCCCAATGAAGGTTTTCAGGTGAATATTAAAAACAATGAATAATAACATTCTTTCTTTTCTGGCTCCTGGAAACCATTTTGACGATAGTTTTGCTTATCCGCTACAATTTGCACTAGAGGTTGTTTTAATTTATGTCTTGAACAAAGCATGACAGGTTTATGAATCCTGCAGAAAACCCACCATTTTTACAGCATTTTGACAGAACTTAGCAGTTAATAATTATGAAGGAGAAATGCATTTATCTGAATTTTTCATACAAATATAAGCAGTTCAAACCTCCTGGACTGATTCATAGATCAGCCAGCATTTGTGCAAACAAACGTTTTCCCAACTGTTTGCAATCAAGATTATAATTCAAAAAACATGCACCAAATTGCATCCTTAAAAAAGTGGTCACAAAGAAATGCATCTATCTGGAGAAAGAATACACAAAAATGGATTAGGGTAGGAAAAAAACTGCATAAATTGTTACCCACTGGAGAAAGTATACCCCAAACTGCATATGTTAGGGAAAATGCAGACCAACATGCCTATCAGTTTCCAGCAAGAGCTTTTTTTCCCCTTTTCTTTTTGCTAAATTTACAAACTGTAATGCAACAATGAGTTAAAATAAACTTATGGTTAGGTAAATGAGAAACTAAGTGAAACCAAACATATTTTTTCTTTTTATCAGTTAGGGTGAGAGTTGATGAAACATATAGACATGTTTCAGCCTATCTTAAAACCAGCCCGTTAGCTACAGTCTGAATCTGTGAAGCATGTCTAGTTGTGTCCAGAGATGCTGAAAGTATCAAATACTTGCAAATTCAGATACAAATTGCCCTGACCTGAACATTCAGGCTACTACATTGATCAGCATTTAATTATTCACTAGCTTTTATGGTTCCTGAATAATACATCACATTAGTCAACTCAAGAAACCATTAAAATAACTTATAAAATTAGGCATACATTATGGAATTAGGTATTTTGAGATAAATGGCTCTGTTTTGTACTGCTATTTTTATTATGATATTGCTTTATTAAATATTGCAAAGGTTGGTGGGCTATTTTTAGGTTTGATCTGTTCTGTATCACTTAGAATGAATGGCAGGTTTCAAAGCTCTCTCAATAGACAAAGAAAGGTGTGACATTGGAGGAGAGTGCACAAAACAGCTGTTATGTGCAATTCAGGTGACCAAAAAGGAAAAAAGAAGAAGGGGATATAGGAAAGGGTAGAGGTGAGTGGGTGGGGCCAAACGTCATCACCACTAACTGGTTTGGTAGAACTGGTGTGACCAGGCTGAATACCACCACTGCTGCCATCCTTATTTAGCTTTATCTACTTTTATTATTTTCCTTGAGAGAAAAACCAGTTTCACATGGGATGAACAAAAGCCTTACCTTCCTCACAAAATTAATTTTCTGAGGAAAATTGAGGCTACTCCTTCTCTACTCCATCTTTTTAAAGTGCCCCCAGTTCTCAAAATAGAGAAAAATATAACTATAATACGTAGTGTACTCCTGTACTTTTTGTGCAGATGTTGTCTTTTTGACACCGCAAACAGATTTGTGGATAAATGTGCAAATATGACTAATCTTGGAAAGAGACTTATTTCCTTATCTTTCTCAAATGATTCTGAAATGCAGGAGATTTTACCAGCAAAGGCAATTGTACAACAGGCCACATGTAGAGGGGGAAGGGGTACTATAGTCTTGCAAACTTCTCTCTCTCTCTGTGTGTGTTATGGGAGCAACTTGTGATATCAGAAAAAGGGTGCCTTAAATATGGCTTCGGATACCTGTGGCACAGAGGTCACTGTAGGGTGAAACTGTCTGTCCACAGTGAATTAGAGACATGCATTCATTATCTTCCCAAACCTCATTAAAAGGGCTTTAATGTGGTGACTAAGTCATGGGCAGACAAACCTTTAATCTTGACTACATCAGACACACCTGTGTTACATTTCCTTTTGAGGACAGTTAGCAGAAACAGGTTAACTTACCCTTTATGCCTCCAGTCTGCAGAATTAGCATGGAAAGCAGACTCCCTTTGAACTCCCTCTGACAGAGTACTCCACTAATTTGCTTTGCTTTAAAAAAAAACTCTGCAAACTATTATTGGCATCTTTAATGATCATTTGGATCAGGGCCACTCCTCAAATGAACACATCCCCATAATGTACTAGTTGAAGGTAGTACTTTAGCCTCCAATGATTTATTCTTTTTTTACTCCATTCTTATGATCTTGATTCCAATGTACATCGTAAAATAAGTAATAAATTCCCATTATGATTATAAAAGGTTAGGGTTCAGTCAATATTCAAGTCATTTAGGAATAATGTAAAACCGAATAATCCTTAGTAATATGCATGGAGTTTTTCAGAGTGTGGCAAGGAAAAAGCTAAAAGAAATTGAACAATTCTGGTGGGATTTTAAAAAAAAACAACACCCCAAAATAGATTGCTTAAATTTATTTTAAGATACTGTTTGAATTTATTTCAAGATATTGCTTAAATTTGAATGCCGTTACCCAAAGCTGGATACAGCTAATGCTCCTGTTGTAAGTGAGCAAAGTATTCTTGGTTGTCATTGAAACTAGATATTTAGGAAAACCCCAAAACTATAATTAAGTCACTTCAAAAAAAAAAAAAGTGCAATCCCATCCAAATTAGCTGTATCTTGTTTGGGCTGAAAAGTTACACTTTGAGTTCTGTTCTTTTATATTTTACTTTTGGACGACAGAAGTTGCAAGGATATCATAAAACTAAATGACATTATTACAAAAAGAAATTCAAGCAAGCACATGCACAAACATACCTTTCACTGCACAAAGCAAAATACATATTTTATTTTAAAAAGGAACATTTCCTTTAACTCAGGCTGTATTTTGGATGATGATTTGGGCACATTTGTGTTATTTTCTTGGCCATTAATTTTAGAAAAAAAATATTGACTTCATTTTATATTTTAAAACTTATTTTTAAGAAAATTTTAAAATCCAATACAACAATACTGTTATGGCCCACCAGCTGCCAGCAGAGCTATCAGCAGATTCAGACACTGAGGAGGTTGGGGAGGAACTTGGGCCAGTCCTGGAGTCGGGGGAAGGCTTGGATGGGTGCTCTGTGTCAGAGGCACATATGGGACTGGGGCCATCAACATTTATCAGCTGACTTCAGAATCGGAGATCAGTGAGGAAGAAGAACAGCTGGAGCCTGTTCCAGATGCACATATGCACAGAGCTGTCAGGAGAAGGAAACAGCTAAGAAGCAGGAGTCGATCCAGAAGTGAAGGCACAAGTGGATGCTGAATGGCCTCTCCCCTAGGGAATAAATAGGAGCAAAAGGGGAGTGGTGTTTGTAGGAGATAATTAGTTCGCTTATTATTGTGAAGATTTACTTATCTGAGTTCGTGCCTCACAGAGACTCCTTGCCAGGTATTTCATTTTACAGTATTGTGACTGGAAGCTCTCAGCCTGGCAACTATCCAAGGACTAATAAAGTTGTTGTTGTTTTTTGCAATAAAACCTTGAAAGGTTTATTGCTGGGACTTTTCTGGATGTGAATGATAGGAATTCACATTAACCAAATAAAAAGGGTTTTTTTGGGGGACGGGGGGGGAAAGAAGACTGTTTTGTGATTCTGTTAAGCCTGGGTCAGAACAAGTACCATGAGATATTAAATAAAAATATAACAGCCCTGCAAACACAGGCAACTAACTGAAGTTAAACAAAAGCACATCAGATCTATAGGGTTTTGATCTTGTTGCTTGCTAATGAATTTTGCATTATCAGAAAATTAACTACTTACAGAAATCAATGAACTGATGATACAGATTATCATTCAAGTCTTTACTTAAAGAGTTTTATTATGTTACTTCTAATAATTAAGGTAACTAATAATTAAGGACACTAACCTGATATCTGATGAAACCAACCTTCAGATCAGATTCAGATTTTATTTATCACATACATAATCATACATGGTACAATATGTAGTGAAATGCTTTGTGTAACCACTTGTGGTTATGAAAATTAAATAAAAACTTACAATTGCGATTTAGGAGATTTACAGTTTAGGGAATTAGAATAAGATTAAATTAAATTTACAATTTGATTTACAATTTGAAGTCCTGGGAGAGTGAGGGAGGCGGGATGTCTGATGTCCCCATGGCTACTCACAGCAGTCCTCGCTGTTCCTTGAGGTTTTCTCTGTGGATCCGCTCCTGGCACTGCTGCTCTGGCGGACCTCAATGGTTGCTTGTAGCCTTCATCTCGATTCCTCAGTGTCTCTGGAAGTCCTCTGCTTGATCTTCTCAGCACCATCACCTTTGGTGCTGCCGCTGCTGCTTCATGATGTCTCAGCAGTCCATGTGGCTTCCGCCTCAGCTATTTCATGAAGTCTTCAGAGCCTTCGGAGCCTTTGCTTCCTCACCTCTGTGCTACGTTCTGGCATTGCCGTCTTGGCCTGCCCCAGTGGAGCCTGCTGGTCACTCTGCTCTGGTGCCGCTGCCCTGGTTGTTCCCGTTGGTCATCCACACCCAGTGATCCAGCACCATTCTCTTCCACTCTTTTCCCAGGCTCCTCATCCCTGCTCTTTCTCCCGGTCTAGTCAGCTCGGCTTTGGGACCAGAACTGCTCCAGGCTGTCCAGATCAATTCAATTGTCCACATATGTTTAATTTAAATCTGATATATTAATTTGGCCAAAAAAGCTGTTAATTTGGCCAAAAAAATAACAAGAGAGGATAGGAGCAGTCATGACGGCTGCCTGTCTCTCCAGTGTCATCTATTTGGACCTGCTAAAGGATATAACAATGCTTTTTCAAGGCTTCTTAAATGCTTTTTGCCAGCTTCCCAATTCAGCATATAGTCCCACGACTACCTGGTCCTCTCCCATCCACATACCATTCTACCCTGACTATTATTTTGCAATCAATCTAAGTTCATTCAGAAGACATCCTATCCCACCTCATATCCCAACTACAGTGGATCTGTTTGAATTCTTCAAATGGGCTGGATGCAACTTTCCTCAGCCTGGACAGTGATGAGAATCAGCACAGCTGGAGGTCTTCCTTTTCCTATGACTAAACAAAGCAAATCTTTGAAACAAGAAAGTTGAGATTGAATCATTTCTTTCTGTTCCAGGGTTGAACTAACTGGCTTTTTCAGGCACCTGGGGTAGTGCTTGTTTAGTGACTTCCTTGTTTAGTAGCCATTCACAGTTATGACAGGAACAAAAAAGAAATTGTGTCCAATTCTGGAACATATGCCGATCTGATTGAAAGTCTGCGAAGCGAAGATGAAGTAAGATCAAAAGTGCTGTTGTGGTTTCACTTAATAACCACAGCAGGTTAGTAGTTACAATTGTGGTCACTAAATGAGGACTATCTCTACCTGCGCTTTCTCAACACTTCTGCTAAAGCTCAAACAGGCTTCAAATAGGACAGAGTAAACCTTTTTTCTCTTGTCATTCATCATTCATTCAGGACAGGAAAAAATCAGAACTGGAGAAGGTTATGCCCAAGATCAGCACTGGGCTTCCTACAGCTGCTCAACGGTATCAACCTTTAATATCAAGATGAGTTTTGGGAGGATTGTGAAGGAATCTATTGTGAATAACTTTTTGACCAAACTACCAAAGCAGGCTTCAAATAATACCTGGGTTTTCCCCTATTTGGTGGGAAATTCTAACAAATCCAGCATTATTATAAAGAAATACACATGAAGTTACATATATTAGGGCCTTGTTTCTATAAAATGAAGTACAGTTATTAAAGTTTCATAAAAAAAGAGTATGTTTAAATAAAGTTACTCCATACTAAAGCCAAAAAGTGCTAATGGCTGTGTGTGAACTCAAAAAAGCCTATATAGTACTCGTTACATAAATTATGTAAATCTAATATATGCAATATATAAAAATATGTTCACAAACTATACAACAATGGCCTGTAGATCTCTACTTTATAATTAAACAAAACAGAATAATATTTGAGTGCACATTACATTCACAGAAGGTCAGATGTGCACAGCATATACAGTTGGTGGAGAGGGTATCACAATATTTGCAAAAACTGAAATTAGTGGATGCTGCCAGTTCTTCTTCCTCCTTTATTTCTCACAGCTTTGTTTCAGGCATTCAAGATAACACTGGAAGACCCAACTCATAATATATTAACAAAATAAACTAGGAGATAAAGACTGAAAAAGAATTGAAAAAAGCAGATAGTGTTCGTCTGGAAGGCCTCAAAATTGCCAAGTATTCAAAATGTACATTATCATATGTACAATATATGTAATCCTGGTTTTGACACAAAAACCGAGACTGGCCATTTGGTCATTAAGCAAAGTGGTTACTAAGTGAAACCATGGCTAAACAAAGGCAGTCACTAAATGAGGACTACCTCTGTAAGCAAGTATATTGTTAACGTGATTTGAATGCCCCTCATAAGACCGGGATATCAACAGAGAAACTGTGATGTTTGCAAAAGTGGTTATTGTTTAAAACAAAGGTTAACAATTTTTTTCTGTGAAAGGCCAGATCTTGTTCCACCTCCATGAATGTAGTTGACAGGTTAGCAAACCAAGGAACATAGCAGCACTGGATAGGTTGGCCCACTAGCAAAGAGGTTGCAGATAGGTTGCAGCTAAAAGATACCTTACCCCTACTTCTTGGCCTGCCCCTTGTCCCATAACTTAACTAAGGATTGGGCCTGATGATCTACTGTCCATCTGCCTACCTGTCCATTCTTACCTTGAAGATCATAGAAAAGCAGATGGTGGGTAAGATTTGACTCTTGAGCCGTACTTTACCAATCCCTGATCTAAAAGAACAATGGTGGAATGCAAAAAAATAAAAAAGGAGTGAGAAAGAGAATTGAGCATGCCCAGGAGAGTTTTGTAATTCTTCAAAGAGAAGCATCTCTTTAAGGAGGTTTCAAGTGAAGCATTCACTCAAAGTAGCTACACAAAGCAACAATCTCTCTCTCATCCATTAGTAAAGAAGCTGTGTGGTTTGCTATGCCTGGCCTCTGTGGCATTTCCAACATGGGCTGTATGTTGGCACATGCCTCTTCCAATTTTTGCAAGTGCCAAGCAAAGCTGGACAAAATAATCCAATGCATTTTATTGAAGCACATTGTATTGTCTCTGCACCTCAGAGAAGAGAACTGTATCTGTTGTTCTTCAAGGCAAGCCCACACTTCCTCACTTGGAGAAGAGAATCTTGACCGACCATTGCAAGATGTGATACACAAAGAGAATATTGGGGGGGACACTAAGGGAAAGGGGATAATGGGCTGGCAAGGGATAAGATTATCCTTTCTGCAATCTTCTGATCCGTGTTTTATATCCTGCCAAACTCAATGGGAGCATTTATACTCCCACACAGACACGCAGACACACACACACACAT
>JAEANM010020645.1:0-12049 GCA_017656035.1 Myanophis thanlyinensis
TATACAGAAAGCCTTCGACTTACAACAGTTCGTTTACTGGCCATTCGAAGTTACAACGGCATTGAAAAATGGTCAGGTGATTTACATTGGGATGCTCGACAACTGACTCACATTTATGACGGTTGCAATGTCCCCAGGGTCACGTGATCCCCTTTTGCGATCTTCTGACAAGTAAAGTCAATGGGGAAGCCAGATTCACTTAGCAACTCTGTAACTAAGCTAACAACGGCAGTGATTTGCTGAACAAATGTGGCAGAAAAGTCTTTAAAACGGGGCAAAACAAATTTCTCACTTAACAACATAAAGCTTGTGGGCTCAATTGTGGCCGTAGGCGGAAGACTGCCTGTAAAAACAAAGGCATTGGCAAACATGGATCCAGACATATTATTAATTTAATTTTAACTTTTATAATTGGGTTTTTAATGAATTAGCCACTTCTATCTTGTATTTTAATTTGGTTTTTAATTGTATATTTCTATTTTTATCGGGCTGTGCACCTCCTCGAGTCCCTAGGGAGGGAGGCGGTATACAAGTGTAATTAATAAATAAAATAAAAATATATAAATATGCGTGCACAAAAAAAAAAAATCCTTCCAGAAAGTCTCAATTTAGTCTTTACATCTGATAAAGTCCTCCTGATCCAATTATTATGATAATTCTTCCTTGTGTTCTGAATTTTGTTTGTAGGGTTCCAACTAGCTCCAGATACTTCCCATCTATTCCATTGAGGAGAATCTCTGTTCTAGCCTTCTCTCAATTTTTTAGATATCAGCTCCTGCAATTCTCTGTCATTCCCTCATTGTAGCCTGAGTCTGCGGTGGAAGACGAGCTGGAACTGGAGACAACAGAGATTGAGGGGGTGGCTTCATTGGTTTAGGAAGAAAATGGGGAAGGCCAGGGCCTTTCAGGATTAGGATGGCTTGTAGGCAGTGAGGAACAGGGGTAGGATGACCAAGAGAGGCTAAATAGTGAGCATGAGAGACAGAGCTCAGGTGATGAGCAAGGGCCACCTCCTCCTGATCCAAGAGCATGGTAAATGGAGAGAAGGCAAGAACAGTGCAGACTGAGCTGTCTATGTTGGAGGCGAGTGCCCCGCCCCACTTCCCAAGGCACACCTGGGGACTGAGACTTAAGAAGACACAGTGGGGAAGGGCATTTGTCAGGAACAAATGCTGAATTCCTAGAGTGTTGATTGCTTTCCTGGATGCCTTGCATTCTTTCTGGCTTTCTGGACTAATGATCTGGATCCTTTGCCTCCTGAACTCCCTGATTTAAGCCTTTCTGGATTTATTGCTGTGCAGTTGTGGGGTTCACAGCATTGGGCTATACTATTTGCAGCCAGAGGCTGCTTGAGATGTATGTGGTTGTTTGTCCTCACTTTGCTCAGGGACTGGCCAGAAACGTGGTAACGTCTGGGGAAATTTGGAACAATAAAGGGGCGTTTTGAACTGCCAGCTGCCTGTGTTATCTCTGTGCCATGCCCTGGGTCATCAAATTCTCTTTCCAACATCTGGAGCCCAATCTAAGCTAAGGGAAGACTGGTAATTCAGGCCATACAATATAGGTAATCCTCAATAGTTCATTTAATGTTTGAAGTTACGACACTGAAAAAAGTGACTTATGACCATTCTTTTCACACTTATGACCATTGCAGCATCTCCAGGGCCATATGATCAAAGTTCAGACGCTTGGCAACCAACTCATATTTATGATAGTTGCAGTATCCCATGGTCATGTGATCCCATGGTCATATCCTCACCTTTTGCGATCTTCCGACTGTCAACTCTTGAAACGATTCTAGCTGAAGCCATATTTTTCTCGCTTCGTTTTTTAGTTGCCATACTTATGGGGGTGGGGAGGGGGGGACTTATGGAATGTCTTCCTCCAATTTGCCAGACATAACAATGATAAGGCTCCTGAGAGCCAAGGCCAGATCAACATCTCCTAGCAACAGCAGGAGGAAGTGCTGAGAAGTCGATACCTGCTTGGTTGGCTAATGTGACCTGTGGCACAAGGGGAGTGGACAGTATCTTCTTTAATTACACCAAAAACATGGGAACTATTCAGTGTTGGTTTCACATTTGACAGTGCCGATATGATGTACCCCAATAAACAGGATTTTTGTGGAAGCTAAGGCCTCAAGAGTCTTGAATTGTTTGGAAGTATTACTCGAAATCATGACACTGATGAGCAAACTCAACGGGGAACCCAATTCACTTACCCAACTGTCTTATTAACTTAGCAATGGAAGGATTCACTTAACAGTTGCGGCAAGAAAGGTTGTAAAATTGGGCAATGCTCACTTAGCCACAAGAATGTTGGGCTTAATTGTGGTCGTAAGTTGAGGAATACCTGCACTGCTGAATCTTCTGGATTCTGTAAGGCAAGTAACCTGGGGAAACCACCAGTCGCAGGCATTTACAGCGATGCTAGGAAACATATCATCCCCCTTCTCCCCCTGACAACCTGAGCTCCACCTTTCATCAATCCTGGCCAACATGAATGATGATGAGGGATGAGAAGAGCTGTGATC
Source organism: Myanophis thanlyinensis (assembly GCA_017656035.1). Classification (NCBI taxonomy): domain Eukaryota; kingdom Metazoa; phylum Chordata; class Lepidosauria; order Squamata; family Homalopsidae; genus Myanophis; species Myanophis thanlyinensis. The sequence continues at coordinate 2,534 of JAEANM010020645.1, forward strand.
CAAGCACATCTGAAAGTCTACTCCTCTTAATTAGCTATTCCTGTTGCATAGATTAAAGATTTTCTGTTAAGGCTGTGCCGAGTGGTTCAGTTTTCAGCTCAAGTGCTCCAATATATCTGTTTCAGTTTCGATGTCCAGATCAATTCAGGCTGAGTCTCCGACTTTATCTAGATAGATGTGGTCCACTGAAGCATGCACACATGTGCAAAAAGTGTTTGTCCCCGTGAATTCAATGATCCATTTTAATCCAATTTGACACATACAGGACTGCTTTCTGTACTTTTCAATGTCTGTGCATTTTAATACGATGTCAGTTCTTCCAAATGTGGAGGATCTTCTGTGAGGACCACAAGAGACAGCTAACATTGTGGAGCACCCAAGAGGACCAAGTATGTGGTTTGGCCTGTTTTAGGAGGATCGGGGGTGAAATGGGTGCCCTAAGTCATTTTAGGACTACTTAATGCCCTCCAATGGGAAATATCTCGTGAAAATTACAACATGTATGTATGTATGTATGTATTTATTTATTTAATAGATTTTTATCCTGCCTTTAGGGGGCATGATGGCTCAGCAGTTAAAAATACTGGAAAGCTGACAGCCCAAGTTCAAGACCCAAGCACTGTGCAACAGGGTGAGCTCCCGTTACTTCCTTCAGCTCCTGCCCACCTAACAATTTGAAAGCATGCAAATGTGAGCAGATAAATAGGTGGCACAGAGCCATGTTGGTGCAGTGACTAGAATGCAGTATTACAGGCTGATTCTGCCCACAGCCAGGAGTTTGATCCTGACCGGCTCAAGGTTGATTCAGCCTTCCATCCTTCAGAAATCGGTAATATAAGAACCCAGATTTTGGGGGGCAATATGTGTCAGTATGTGAGAGTTCATGACTTGGGAGAGACATGGTAACAAAGCCAGCCAACGAATAGCCATAGCAAAAGATCAACCAATGGGAGCTGTTTGGAAACGGAAACAGTATTTGCTGGAGACAGCAAGGAACCTGGGCGTGGCTTAGCTCAACTGTTCTGTATAGGAGGTTCTCTTTGTCTGTACTAAAGCAACAAGTCTGTGCTGAGCTCTGAGCTCTGAAACTGAAACTCCTCTCCTCTGCCTGTGTTGCTTGTATTTGCTACCACATTGGAAAAAAACTGCTTTTGGTATTGTATACTTACTTCATGTTATATTTTATATAAAGACTTTTCTTCTATTTAAATGAAGCCTGCTCAATCAGTTACTTGTGTATGCTTTCTGGATGTGATTGCTGCTGCAAACTCTGACAATACGATGACTCTGTAAACTGCTTAGAGAGGGTTGTAAAGCAGTATGAAGTGATATATGAAGTGATAAGTCGAAATACTATTGCTGCCACCTTGGTGGGAAGATGACAGCATTCTGTGCACCTCAGCATATGGTCATGCCACCTACATGACCATGGAGCAGTGGTGGAATTCAATTTTTTTACTACTGGTTCGGTGGTCATGGCTTGGTGGGCATGGCTGGGAAGTCATGTGACTGGGTGGGCAGTTTCTGTAAGCAGGGCAATAAAGATTAGGCTAGAAACAACACCAGGATGTTTCTTTCCTGCCTTCCTTACAGAAATGAGCATTGCCTTCTAGAGTTAGAATGACTGAGCTGGGAAAACCTTTAACTTTACCTGTATCCTGCCTTTATTAGTTTTTATAAGTAACTCCTGGTGATGAACTCACACCATGTTCATTCCTCCTCCTCTTTTTATTTGTAGTAATAACAACAAATCTGAATCGATGCTCCGCTGAACTGTGTTTTATCCTAAGGCAAAAATATATATGTTTTTTTAAAGGCATTTATTTCTAGTCATGCAAACTGATAATCTCTTCCCTCCTTAAATCCAATTTATTCCTTAATTTAGGATGGAACAATCAGCCTCAACAATTAATGCTGGTTAGAAAACACCCTCGAGTTTTACAAAATTAATACCATGTTTAATTATGCAATATTAAAATTTCATTGCACATTATACTTAATTGGTGCAGATGAAGGCACAGAGGTTAAGACCCCTGTAAGAGTTACTCTTTGTGCCATTCCAATATCTAATAACAGAGCAGGTTTAAATAATAAGACCTGACAATATTGAACAAGTTTCTTACATGTTCCTTATTTGGTAATATTTCTTAATGTCAGAGCCCAGCAGAATCTCAGGATCTTAATCTTAAAGAAATAAGAAGGAATGGAAATTACAGGTAGTCCTTGATTTTCAACCATTGTTAGTGACCATTCAAAATTAACAACAGCACTGGAAAAAGTGACTTCACACTTATGACCATTGCAGCATCTTCATGGCCACATGATCAAAATATGGGTACTTGGCAACTGGCATAAAACATACAATGAACAGTTGCAGGAACCATTGCATGGCTAGTCTAGGGAAGAGAAGGACCAGGGGAGACATGAGATCAGTCTTCCAATATTTGAGGGGCTGTCACAGAGAGGAGGGGGTCAAGCTATTTTCCAAAGCATCCGAAGGCCAGACAAGGAATAATAGATGGAAACTGATCAAGGAGAGATTCAACCAGGAAATAAGTGAGCACAATCAACCCATGGAACAGAAGTTGCCTTCAGAAGTTGTGGGAGCTTCATCACTAGAAGTGTTTAAGAAGACACTGGACTGCCGTCTGTCAGAGATGGTGTAGGTTATCCTACTTGGGCAGGGATTGGTCTAGATGACTTACAAGGTCCCTTCCAACTCTGTTAATCTGTAAAGGCATATATTTATGACAGCTGCATTGTCCTGGGGTCACCATTTGTAACCTTCCCAGCTAGTTTCTGACCAAGTCAATGGAGGAAGCCAGATTCATTTAATAACTGCACGAGTCACTTAACAACTATGGCAAAAAGGTCATAAGAGAGTGCATAACTCACTTAATAACTACCTATTATGACCCAGGTTGCCAAGGCAAGATAAGTCTCTAGAGAGACCTTTATTTCTCGTAACAAATGTTCCAGCCAATGGCCCTCCAGTGACCATCTCCATCCTACTCTTGCTGTTGTTTGGGAGACTGGGGCAGCCACCCTCAGTCTCCCAAACAACAGCCCCGATAGTACAAAGAAAGCCCACAGAGTAGGAGCATACTCACAGGGCACGGTCCAGGGCAAGTCCCATCCACAAGGCGGGGTCCAGGCACAAGACAAGGACAGTCCTCAGGACAAGAAACAGGTCTCAGGCAAGAGCAGTTCCAAAGGCACAGTGAAGCCAAAGCCAAATGCAGGCGCACCAGAGAAGGACTAGGTCCAAAACAAAAGATGAAGAGCAATCTTCAAACCGGGCCAAGGCCAACGAGTTGAAGCTGGGGGAGTGTAAACCAAAGCAAACAATTGTTCCTTGCAACGACTAACTCCTCTTACATTACTCCCTTCCCGGGGTTCCTTGTGAGGAGAGGAAGGGCTACCTTCTCCCGAGTACCCTTGCAACCCTTTTCTGGGCTTGCCTAGGCTTGGGTTCCTTACTCTTGGATCCAGTGGAGAAGGCAGCTGTTCCTCATCAGAGGAGATCCGCTGCTTATCAGTACCACTGCTAGCCAGCATCCGATCCTCCCCTGTGTCTGTGCAGGCAGGCAGCTCTCCATCTGGTTGACCACCTCTGTCAGAGTCTGCAGCAGCAATCACATTCAAGAAGCACACACAAGTGACTGATTCAGCAGGATTCCATTATATATAAGAAACTTCTCTTTATATATAATATAACATGAAGTAAGTATACGACACCAAAAGCTCTTTCAACGTGGCAGAGAGAAGAGGTAGCAAGCAAAACACAAGCAGCGGAGAGGAGTTGCAGTTTCAGTTTCAGTTCAGACTGAGGCACAGACTTAGCCACGCCCAGGCTCCTTGCTGTTTCAGTCAAATACTGTTTCAGTTTCCAAACAGTTCCCATTGGCTGACCTTGTTACTAAGCCTCTTTCAGTCTATAAACCAAATACACTGATAACCTCACCCAATGCCTGAAGGACAGCATTGTCCCAGCCCCTGGCATGCCTTCCCTATCGGAAGGTCCCAGTTCCAACTTGTCTTCCTCCAAACCAGGCTGTGATGGGGCCATGACACTGTCTTTCTTAACAATAAAATGTTGGGTTCCATTGCGGTTGTAAGTCAAGAACTAACTGTATTGTGGAAGTCTCTAACACCAGGCAAAATGATACAATGGGGTGGGAGGGGAAATTAGCCAAACAGAAGCTACGGTATGTGCCAAACCTTTGGGTTCAATTATTGTAGAGTTCCCTTCTTGTTCATTAAATTACAGTTCTTGTTGGTCTTGATGTCATCCCTTAATCGCCTTAAACTTCATCCTTCTCTTCTTTCTCTTCCTTTTCTAGTCAAATATAATGGCTCTCTAAAGATAAAATCATTTCCTAATTTCTAAGGGGCTGCAGTGACCATCTGTGAGAGTACTCGGATTACTCTTGTCTGAAAAGATCCCTGAGAATCTATGATGCTGAAGATCAAGCTGTAGACAATGAAAACAAACAAACAATACTCTCATTTATTTAGCTACTCTGCCACATATGGAGTTGAGATAATTTTGCAATGAGAAAATTCTATCCACAGTCAGGTTTTTTTTTCCCCTTCTTCTACTGACTCATTTCTAAAAATGAGTCTAAATGAGAAAAGCTCCAACTAGATTCCGGAACTGTTCAGTTTCCCCTCTGCCTGTGTGTTCCTTTCATTGCAACTTTTTTTTTTCTTCCAAATTGTGGAGTTGAACACTTTCTTAGCGGGAAGGAGATGATCTTCAGAAGCAAATTCCGGAGGAGCTGTGAATCAGGACAGACAATTGACATATGGTAAAAACCATTGCAAAAAAAAAATTGGAACTTCCTTCAGGAAAAATAAATGTGTTAACGTTTTCACAAGAACTTGCTTAAGTGCAAAATAGTATTTCTAAATTGAGCAAGTTGCCTTGGAAAGATTCAAACCTGGGCCTTGCTCAATACAATTTTATCTTTGGAAGGTAATCCCTCTCTCTCTCAATGGCAAAGGATAGGATTCGGTGAGCAAAATAAAACCTACTAAGAAATGCTAAAATAAATCAGGTTAGGGTTTTACTGTCATTAACTGATATTGCACATAAACATTTTTATTATTTCTGTAGAGTTGTGTGTGTGTCTTGTGTCAATGTTGATTATTGGACAAGTTCCTGAAGGTTTTTTTTTTGGGGGGGGGGGTGCAGATTTCACAAGAAGTTGGCCATTGACTGCTTTGTGGGGCTGAAAGAGAATGACTGGCCCAAGGTCATTCAGCTGACCTCATGCCTAAGGTGGGGCTAGAACTCCCAGTCTCCCAGTTTTTAGCTTGGTGCCTTAACCACTACACCAAAATGGCTCCTGCAGATTTAGCTGTGGAATGTTCTAGCAAGCCATTTTAATGGTAGTGACTTTCTGGCAGGCAAATATTTTTCATGCCAGGGCCACGATATTTTGGCCCTTTGCTTTGATTTCAGAATCTAAAAGAGGTTAATGGCATAGAGAAAGAGTTAGCTGAGCTATTTTTCTCTCCCTTCACTCTTTAACATTGGCTGCCCTTCTCCTGGGTGGAAATTGGGAGCAACCAATATTTAACTAGATTTACACATGTGGAGAGGTGAGGGCGTGGTGGCTCAGTAGCTAAGATGCTGAGTTTGTCGATCAGAAAGGTCGGCAGTTCATCAGTTCGAATCCCTAGCACCACGTAATGGAGCGAGCTCCCATTACTTGCCCCAGTTTCTGCCAACCTAGCAGTTCGAAAGCATGTAAAAAAATGCAAGTAGAAAAATAGGGACCATCTTGGTGGGAAGGTAAGCAGTGCTCCGTGCGACTTTGGTGTTTAGTCATGCTGGCCACATGACCACGGAATCATCATCAGACAGCACTGGCTCTATGGCTTAGAAACGGAGATGAGCAGCGCCCCCTAGAGTCGGGAACGACTAGCACATATGTGCGAAGGGAAACCTTTACCTTTACCTTAGAGATAAGGAAGAAGAGATAATCTTCAGATGTTGTGGGTGTTCCATCACTGGAGGTTTTTAAGATGAGATTGGGCAGTCATTTGTCCAGAATGGTATAGGTCTCATGCTTAAGTAAGGGATTGGACTAGAAGAATTCCCATTGCTGTTATACTGTCACTGTTATTGGGTTAGTATCTAAAATGACCGCTCTACGTTGAAGATTGAAGATGTTGTCTTTAGGACCTAATCCATCTTTCTGAGCAGAAGGTGAATTAACTTGAATATAGGAAACCATGTCTACCTGATGCTCCAAGATGGGATGTTTAGGATGCATTATGGAAAAAAAAAAGCTGACACTTTATGACACCTTTTAACATATCCATGATTAAAAGAACATCTTGCCAAAGCTTTAAAAAAAATACAGTACTTGGTTTGTCTCAAACCAGTACTGTTGGAGTCCTAGAAAATAAGGTAACATATTTTTTTACATTACCGTTTAATTAAAAACAGTATTTAATGTTCTAGTGCAATCAAAGGGTTCCTTTGTGGCATTTCTGCATATAATTGTAGTTTGCAATCAGCTTAAATTCACAATAAATACTGTCCTAGTAGGAGGTGGATGTAAAGTCCTTGGAAAGAAAGTGGCATTTAAAGTTCTTTGGGTATTTTTTTGTTTTGTTGTCAAAGAGATATGGAAAAAATAATTTTCATTCTGCCCATGTTTAGCAATCTTTTTTGCATATAAAATGCTTTTGAAAAATAAATTCCCATGGCTTCATGAGCTAAATATGTTCTCAGAATGAGCATACATTATGTGTATATTTTTATATCTCTGATCTTAGGATAAAGGTAAAGACAAAAAGGCAGTTTGGCTTGGCGGCTAAAGCATCAGGTTAGAAACTGGGAATCTGTGAATTCTAGTCTTGCCTAAGATGAATTGAACTTGGGCCAGTCTCTCTCTCTTGCCCTGAGAAGGAAGCAATGGCAAACCACTTTTGAGATCTTGCCAAGCAAACTGCAGGTTCTTATCTGTGAACACAAACAAATAAACAGAGAGAGAGAGAGAAAGAGAATGAGAGAGAGAGAAGAGATGACAAATCCAAGTTTAATTTGCCTCCTGGTGATTTCACAGATAGATCAATAGAAATAAAACCTATTCCAGTCTCATGCTTTCAAACAGCTCTTTTTTTCTTAGTACTGTTTTATCATTTTTGAGAAGTTAAGGAAATTATAGGATTCTTTGGAATGTTTGGCAATGAATGATTGTCTCTGTTCCTCTATGAATTAAATTGGATCATCAGTGAGATCCATTTATTCAAAACAGAATCCTTTTGGATTGGAAAGGCACATAAACCCCAATCACTGTATAAACAAGGTGCCTTGGACTTTTACCCAATATTTGCTATGAAGTTTAGCTTGAGGTTGGCTCAGTTTACATTTTCTAAATTACTTCAGAGGCCTCTGACTCAATTGAACAATTTGGTTTGACTTTTCAATTTGGGAAGATGATTTTTAGAAAAATAAAACATTTAAGATAGATTTTATTGCTCTATTTTGTAACATGAATGGGTGTAACCTCCTCTGGCTAGACAGATTTAATAAATAAATTTGAAAACAATTTGATCTGACTGTTGATTTAATCTGGGAAGCTGATCTGACTGAAGCAGTCGATCAAATTGGCTTAGAATAACATTGACTTTGAATAGTCTCTGAATTGAAGCTTCACACAGTCCTAATTTTTCACTGATGGCTCATCAGCTAATGGAGATTAGCTTGACCGCTTGGTTTGCCCTCCATTTTCAGAGGCAATCTACCTGATTATTAGAAACTCAAGATGAGTAATAGACTACATTTGCCATGCACCGCTTTGTAGGTAGGCTGAAATTGGAAATAGAGTAGTGGGCTATATGAGAGGGACCCTGCCCTAATGCTGCCTAGCTAGATATTATGCTCTTAAAATGAGATATTCATGCACACACCTTGGCCACCTTGTCATTAAATAAGTGCAATGACACCGCATTCCACCTGCAAGAAATTCTCTTCTTTTGAAAGGAACTGTGGAAGCAAATTCTCTTTGAAAATTTTCTCTCTTTGAGGGAGAAAAAAGAAAAGGAAGCCAAGAAAAACAGATATGAAAATGGATAGGAGAGAAAACAGAACAATTTTTTTCTATTCAGATTTATCCAACTTGTCAGAGTTCCACACAACATCGGCAACGCAATCAGAACTCCAAAGAAATGAAAGTCTTTAGAATAAGATTTTTTTGAAGACATTGTAATGGTACAGTCTGAAGAAATCCTGAATCTGAAATTCCCGGGCTTTCTCCACCCAAGTAAAAGTGAAAGTTCCACCCCACTAATTATGACATGTTAAATTCTCACCAACCCCTTCAAAGAAAGTTCCAACATTCATTTCAGAACCTCCTCTAGCAGGTGTCCACAACCCAGAGAAGATTCTCGTGAGAAATATTTTAAAAGAATGCAGAATAGATAATGGCCTCTGAGTCAGTTCTATAAACCTCCACTCTCTCAACCCGTCAGCCTTGCTAGAAATGTGTCAAAGCTAAAAAGGTATATTATAATAATTGCAAAGCACCAACTAATAAATGTTTCCAGCACTAAATTCTCCTTTTAAGCTTGACACAACTCCAGAAAAAACTAAAAAAAAAATGTGTCCCTTACCCAACCATGAGATATAGCCCTACCTGCACTGCCACCTTTATTCCACTCAGGAATAATAACTTGATCTCAACCTGCTAGTATTCTAGTGCAAAGTTATCAACTCACCCAAGTAAACCCCAGACAGGAAACATGACTAAATAAGTTAATTTTACTCTATTTTACTTTATTTACTTTATTGCAAAATGGCTTAAAAGATGCTGGAGAAAGTTTTTACTCTGATTGTTTGAGTCCTACCACCATGTGATGAAGTGAGTTCCCACCACTTGCCTCAGTTCCTGCCAACCTATCAGGTCGAAGCATGATACATGCAAATAGATAAATAGGTACTACTGCAGTGGGAAGGTAACATCATTCCATGTTTCACCACATACTCTGCACTGTGGCATGATGGCATCCATGGCCACATGACCATGGAAATGTCTCCAGACAGCACTGGTTCAAAGGCCTAGAAATGGAGATGAGAACTGCCCCCTAGTGTTAGTTACAACTAGCAGAGTAAAACCTACAGGGATTCCTTTACCTTAAAAAAATCCCTTTATTGTAAGGCTACATTAACAAAATCTTGCAAATTTCTCACCTCCACTTTTAACTATTTGATCCTATAGGACCAATTTTTTCCTAAATTTCTTTCTCTGATGCTTAAGCCATCCTGTCTCTTTTATTTGATTGTTTCCAAGACAGCATCTCTTCCCCTCATTCCCCAAGATCATCCATACATTCTGAACTCAAAAGGAGGTTGCAGTGTTGAATTGGTACCCTACATAGTGCCATTGGATAGGAAGTAGGCCCTTTCTGGATCTGGACGCTCTTTGCACAGTCACTTCTGCCCTAGTGACCTCCCGTCTGGATTACGCCAATGCTCTCTACATGGGGCTCCCCTTGAAG
>JAEANM010020646.1:0-12049 GCA_017656035.1 Myanophis thanlyinensis
GCGATGGTCTGGTTATCTGCTTTATTTCTGGCACGGATAGACCATGAGGATCTATCCGGCCGCTGGAGTAAAGTAGATTCTGTAGAGATTGAAGATCCCGAAAGGTAAGAGAGAGAGAAAAAGGCAAGCCGCGGCTTTTATATTTGCCGCGGCTTCAGAATCCGGGGCTCCCCATTGGCTGACGCGACAGCCAATGGGATTCGCCCCGCTGTCCGGAACGCGGAGGCATAGAGCGCATGCGCGATACTCTACAGCCCCCGCAGCCAGTTCTTGTGCTCCGTCCCATGCTAGCCAGCTGGCTTTTGTCACGCAGGAGCGCCAAAACCCAGAAGCACAGTATCCCCGCATGGTGTGCATGTGCGCATGATGAACACCTGGCTGGCATGCATGTGCATGTCGGAAACCAGACATTTGGCTCTTGGAGCACATGTGCACAATGTGATGCTGCCCTTCCAGGTTTGGGTACTCCTCCATGGCAAAAACCAGCTGGCTAGCGTGCGACTGAGCAGAATAACTGGCTGCGGGGGGGGGGGGGTGCTGCGTGCTGCATGTGGCAGAGCCAGCAGGGCTGCACGTTGCACGTGGGACGGTTTGGCATGCCAGAAAGCTTGCAGGATGATTTGGCGTGCTGTTTCCGGCACAAGTTCCATAGGTTTGCCACCACTGTCCTATAACATTTCAGACAAATGGATGTCTTCTTTAAAATCTCCAGTGTTGGAGCACTCACAACTTCTGAAGGCAAGTTGTTCCACTGATTAATTGTTCTAACTGTTAGGAAATTTCTTCTTAGTTCTAGGTTGGTTTCTCCCTGATTAGTTTCCATCCATTGTTTCTTGTCCTACCTTCAGGTTTTTTGGCAGAGCCCCTCAAATACTGCTATCATGTCACCCCTAGTTCTTATTTTCATTACACTAATAGACATACCCAATTCATGAAACCATTCTTCATATCTTTTAGCCTCCAGCCCCTTACTCATCTGTGTTGTTCTTCTCTGCATTCTTTCTAGAATCTCAACAACTTTTACTAGATGTTCCTCTCATAAATATTGGAGGAAATGCCAGGGTGTTCAATTCAGAAAGACAGTAAAGAAGTACAAATCAGGCCCAGTTGAGAACTTAAGAATCAATTTAGAAAATGGATCCAATTTGATTTGGATGTTCTTTGTTTGTTTTAGCCTCCAGCCCACTAATCATCTTTGTTGCTCTTCTCTGCACTCTTTCTAGAGTCTCAACATCTTTTTAATGTGGTGACTAAAACTGGATGTAATATTCCTAGTGTGGTCTTACCAAGGTAGTATCAAGATACTAACACTTCATATGATCTTGATTCTATTTCTCTGTTAATGCAACATAGGACTGCACTGGCTTTTTTGGTAGCTACAGCACACTGTTGGGTCATATTTAAATGGTTATTTACTAGAACTCCATGATCCCTCTCACAATTGCTACTGTTGAGTCAAGTTCCACCTGTTTTGTATTTGTGTATTTGGTTGTTCTTGCGTAAATTACTTTTTTCACCTTTGAATTTCATTTTGTTAGATAGGACCCAGTATTCAAGTCTATCGAGATCTTTCTATATCTTGAGCCAAGCTTCTAGGCAGTGGTGGTGAACCTTTTACTTACCAAGTACCTAAAAGTATGTGCTTTGCGAGTGCCATCCGCACTTGTATGCCATTCCTCCACATGTGCTGCATGTGCAACTGCACCATCTGCACATGCATGCAACTTTTTCACATGCAATGCTGCACACAGACACTCATGCACCCATGAGCAGTTGCATGTGTATGTGCAGGAGAGCTCTGAAGACCAGCTGGATTTCCGTTGGCCGATGGAAGTTATGAAGAGTATTGGGCCTAAGACAGAAAAGAGAGGTATCCCACTGCCTACTTTCCTCTATGTAGTTACTGTTGTTCCATTAAGGACTACAGGTTCAATGTGGTTTGTCACTCAGTTATGAATCCATCTGGTAGTGATGCTGTCTATCCAGTGGTGGTATTCAACTGGTTTTGCTACCAATTAGGTGCAGTCCTGCATTATCAAGTATAAGAAATAAAGATATCATCAGTTGTTTGCAGAAGATTGATAAGCCAGAAAAATTGTCCTGTTTTTAATATGATGAGGAAAAGACAAGTTCCTGTTGGAAGAAATGTCCATCTGGGTTCAGTTCCAAGTGGGGAGAAATACACTGGAAATATGGAGGCTATGTCAAGCCTAAAAGGACTTTTTTGATTGGGTGGGGACTTTCTGATGTACAGTATTAGCCATTGCTTTGCATATTATATGGGGCCTTTTAGCTTTGACACATTTTTTCTTATTTCTGCAAGGCCAACGGGTTGGAGGAGTGGAGGTTGATAGAACCGACTTGGGGTTGTTATTTAGTCTGCATTCTTTTAACATAGTTCTCATGGGAAAGTTTCTCGAGGCTGTGAACACCTGGGAAGTCCTGGATGGAACATTGAAACTTTCTTTGAAGTGGTTGGTGAGAAGTTAACATGTGATAACTAGTGGGGTGGAACTTTCAGTTTTAGTTGGGTGGAGAAAGACTGGGAATTTTAGATTCAGGATTTCTCCAGACCATATCAGAACAATGTCTTCAATAAAATCTTATTCTATAGACTTTCGTCTCTTTGGAATTCTGATTGTGTTGCTGATGTTGCGTGAAACCCTGACAGACTATTTGGAAAGATGGTTTATTGGTGAATAGGGCCACATGGTTTGAGGTCCTGGGCAAAAAGGCAAATGGGCGAGAGATAGATTTATACTGTCTCTTGGGCTATGACCTTGCTTTCTCTTCCTGTTGCAAGGGCAAGTATCCTGATTGGTTGTAGACTCCCATGTGGCCATGGGTCATGATTCAAATTTGGTTGAATTTTGTTTGCGCCATGTGGTGAGTTAGGTAATCCCATCATGTTCTGAGGGTGAAGATCTTTTGTGTTGTAGATAAGCTGGCTCAGTCTTTTGTCTTGTAGCTGCTGGAGGGGGGCAGGGAGTTGAGGATCTGAGTTTGTCTTTAGAAACATGTTTCTCCTTTAGGTATAATATAATATTCTGCCTTTTTAGTATTTCCCAGAATATTTCATTCTTCTAGGAGAGGGATGGGTGCTAACTTCCTACTTTCCCCATCTCCTAGCTGAACAAACCAGTTTGGTCTAGTGGTTAAGACACTAGGTTAGCAAGGGAGACTGTGAGTTCAAGTGACTGTGAGTTGAAGTCCTGCTTTAGCTGTGAAAACCAACTGAGTCACTATACCAGTTATCTTTTTTGGTCCAACCCACCTCACAGGGTTATTGTAAGGGGAAAGGAGGAAGGTATGTAGGATATGTTCACAATCTTGAGTTATTTGTAAACAGGATATCAAATAAATATATATATAAATAAACAAACAAATAATAAATAAATAAATAAAGTTTTAAGTACACAGGACACTAGGAGCAAATGGTTCATGGTTGTGACTTTATTCAAAGACATTTATTGTATTAATCCTAGGGGGGAAGCATCACACAGATCTATTCGATACTGTAATTTATCTAGGGACAGCCGTTGCCTTGTAGATGCAATTTAACATTTTACTTTCTTTTTGTCCTATCTGAATGCAAAAGTGGCAGAGTAAAATTCAATTTGTTGAAGAATCACCATGCAGTCTTGTTGAATGACTTCCCAAGCACAGCGACGGTTCTCCTGCTCAAAAAAGAAAGAAAGGAACGGTTGGTATGTTTATGACATTTAATATCCCAAACTATAGCCTGAAAGCCCATACAAGTTTTCCTCAAGTTATGACCACAATTGAGGCCAGAATTTTGGCTTCTAAGCAGGATGGTTGTTAAGTGACCCATATCCAATTTTGCAGTCTTTTGGCCATGGTTGTTAAGTGATTCAGTGCAATTAAATGTATCATTTGGTTCTTAAGTGAATCTAACCTCTTCCATTAACTTTGCTTGTCAGAAGAAGATCACTAATGGTGATCACATGACCTTAGGAGCCTGCAACTGTCATAAATACTAATTATTATTATACAGTTCTCTTATTTTGATCACAGCAGCATTTAAATGCTTCTCCTGCCGGCTGGTAGGTAGATCAGCTGCTGTGAATAGGCCTCCATTTGGAGCCAATCCATTTGGATTCAAAGGGAAATAAAAAAATTTTTCCTCAGATTGCAGCAGCGATCCAACAGCAGCCTCCCCGGCTGGGGGGAGCTGCCCATACGCGCTTCAGGCTGCTCATCGCTGAGGACAATTTTATCGCAAATTCAGTCGCTGAGCCTCCCCAGCTGGGGAGAGACATCCTGATCAGTGGCATCCAGCCAGCGGCAGTTCATTCTTTCACCTGACAGACCTCCCCAGCTGGGGAGAACCCTTTTCAATACATTCGGGTGTTTCGGTGCCACAAAAAAAGCAAAGCTTCTCTGTTTCAAAGGAGGCTTTCCACGCACGCCTTTCTCTTTGAAAAGTGTGATTGCACTTCCAGTGCGTGGCCTCTGTCAGATGATCTGTGACTGAGCCAATAAAAGAGTCTGCCTTATGCTGGTATCTCCAGTTATTCAGTGAAGAAAGATGATCGGCTGTGTGAGCTTCTGCAACAGAATAATCTCCACCTCCAACATGATTAGTGAAGGAAAGAACACAAAGGGTGGTTTTGGATTCTATTTTCAGCACAACGAGAAGGATTGTATCAGGTAAGACCAATGCCCCTTCTCCATAGTGCTGAGAATAGAATCCAAGAACAGGACATACCCAAGCTGGCTGTCCAATGGGAGGGGCAAATACTTGTTACGATGCCTCAGCAGCATGAACCTGCTGCAAAACGCAGCGGCCAAATGCCGCATCCACAGAAGCGTAGGAGTTAAGGAAAAGGCTGAAGAAATAGATTTTCAAAAAGAGCAGGAGCCAAAAAATAAACGCCAAATAATTATTACCAATTTTTTGGCGTATAAGACACACCTGAGTATAAGACGCACCTAGATTTAGAAGAGGAAAACAACAACAACAAAATTTTGGCCTCTGCATGCCCCATTTTTAGGGCTTTTTCCAGCCCTTTTTTTCCACCTCCCCTCCAAAAAAACCAGGCTAAAAAGCCTCAAAAAGAAGAAGGTATAATATATGTAACTGTTAAAAATGTTTAGAGTTAAGGAACGTTTTATAATGACTTTTAAATGTGTATTGACAGACTTATTAAATCTAGAAGAGGAATGGTATAAAAACAAAACTGAAATAACCTGAAAAATATGTAATATTATTTGTATTTTAACTATTAGAATATTTTTAAAGTTAAGAGAAGAATAGAGAATTGGATAATAGAGATTGGTACAATTTTGAATTGATGAATTTCATGTAGAAAAAGGGAAGAATATATTCAAGAGAAGCAATGTAATTAGATTTAAGAATATAATGGGAAATGTAGATGAGAAATTTGAAAATGTTTGTACCAAAAATGATTAATACTATGTGATATAATTAATGAGCTAAAAGATACTCAGATAACATGCTGTACACCCAAAGATATGTTGTCTTCAAAGAAAAGATATGAAAATATGAAATCTCTATTATATTTGTTAAATATTTTTATTTGGAGAGATATTTCTACACTTGACTATATATGATTTGATCAATATGTGATGTCATGTAAAAATATAAAAAAATAAAATAAAAAGTTGACATTAAAAAAAGGCTCAAAATGGCTTGGGAAAAGGCCGGGAAAAGGCCCCAAAAGGGCTCAAAAATGGGGCATGCAGAGGCCAAAAAATGGCCAGCGGATGGGCAGGGCTTCAGCAACATTAGCTGTATAAGATGTACAGATATTTTCATCCACTTTGGGGAGTGGAGTGTACCTTATACACCAAAAAATATGGTATTGATGGTTGATAAGTTTGATTACATGATTGTAGGGATGCGGTGAAGACTGTAAGTGCAAGGGAACAGTTGTAAGTCACTTTTTTGTGTGCCTTTGTAACTTCAAGGGGTCACTAAATGAATGGTTGTAAGTCGAGAACTACTTGTAGTTCCGGAGCTAATTTTGTTTTCTAACTCTAATGTTTAAAAAAAATAGCGCACAGAGGAAACAAACTATTTATGCAACTGGTTTTAGGAGAAAAAGTTGATATCAATTCAATTGTATTGAAATAAGCAATCTATCCTCTTACCTGGTTCAAAAATACTTCCATCTTTTGAAAACATTCCTCTAGTATGGTCTTAATCTGGTGATTTGGAGGTCTGGTTGGCAACTACATAGGAAGTAGAAAGAACACATGAAGCAGAACATGGACAAGCATGGGCGTACTGTTATCCTTACAAGAGAATTGGCAGGATGGATTTGGGATTTTGAAAAATCTAATAGCTCCAGACAAATGATTATATTATATAAAGCAATTAATGTGTTTCCAATTCAGTTCCCAGATAGTAAGTGGGGAACTGCATTTGGAGCATGAAATCTGTATCTGTACCCCTAAGCTAAGCATTTCTTAGTGCGCTGTTTTTCAACTTTAACAACTTGAAGATTTGTGGATTTCAATTCCCAGAACCCCCCAGCCTGCATACCCAAACTATGCAAGTTGCAGATGATAATGTTTTGCTTTTGCACAATCTGGATTTAAAAGGAAGGAAGGAAGGAAGGAAGAAAGAAAGAAACAAACAAAGAAAGAAAGAAAGACAGAAAGAAATTGGAGCATATGTAGTCTGCCTCATGGAAAACGTTATTTGGCTTGACTAATTATTTCAATAATTCTTTAGAAAAAATTATGGATACTTACACAGATCTTTAGCTCATTCTGTACAAAGTAATTAAATTCTACAAAATCTCTCCTATTAAGGAAGGGAACATCTTTCTTTTGAAAGATCCTAACAATTTCATCAAGGATTTGAAAAATAATGCCTTTCTCATCAGAGACAACCTGCACAAAAGAGATTTATTTTTGAGTAGACAAATGTAGGACAGCACTATCAAATAATTTAGCTGCTTTGTTCTAGAAGTGTCAGGGAGATGGGATTTTTTTTTTTACCATATTGTTTTATAGAGAAAACTGGAGTGCTAAACTTTCTCTATGGAAAACATTAAATAATAAGTCTTTGACTTACAACCACAACTGGGGCCAGAATTTCTACAAATAAACATTATTACGGTAAGTGAACCGTGATTGATTTTATGCCTTTCTTGCCATGGCTGTTAGGCAAATCACTCCAGTTGTTAAGTGAATCAATGGCTATATAAACTATGCCATTCAGTTTTTGATTTTCCTATAGATTTGGATTAAATTATAACCAACATCAATAAAAATATACCATTATTTGAGATTTAATTGAAAGACGCGTGCACTGATAATCAACAAGTGACAACATCCATATCAAAAGCTTGCAGCAATAAACTTCACATTATTTATTATTTATTTTTAACTAGTATCTGCAAAAAGGTCGCAGCAAGGTTATAATTCCACTTTACCTGTATATTCATCTGTGTTGGGTTGCACAAGCTTCTTTTGTCTAAATCTAAGCATTCCTCAGATGCACCATTTTCATTCTTTGATCAGGTAAATAACATGTGTGAAAGGAGAAAGAACACATTGTACTCAACAATAATAAACATAGATGGTTCGTTACAATGCAAAACTGGCAAGGCAGATTTCTTCAGTTTGATGCATTCCAAAGCACTGAACTTCAATGTATCTGGAGCAGTGGTGCAATTCAAAATTTTAAATTACTGGTTCTGTAGGTGGGCGTGGCTGCGGGTGGGTCATGTGACTGGGTGGTCAGTTTCTGTGAGCAGGGCAATAAAGATTAGGCTAGAAACAACACCAGAATGTTTCTTTTCTGCCTTCCTTACAGGATTAACCCTGTAAAGTGGGAAAAAAAAACACAAAAGGAGATTTCTTCTAACAACCAGTTCTCTGAACTGCTTAGAAAATTTACTACTGGTTCTAGCGAACCTGATGGAACCTGCTGAATTTTATCTCTGATCTGGAGGTTGTACGGTTATAAAAAAACTGGAATGAATGACTAAAAACATATCAAATACTTTGATGTACCTATAGTATGATAGTTCATATCTCCATCCAGGATAAGACACCCTCTGTGTTTTTTTGCAGAGTGGTCTATGACTGGTTTCACAATTGAAATAATTAGTTTTGTGATCAAGAGACCATGTTTATGTAAACAATTCATCAATATGTTGTTATGGTTGATGCTGAATTAGCAGATATGGCATTTAATCATGATTCATTGTTTAGTGTATTGTGCAAATCTAACCCATTATGGTTTATTCTATTACAAGATTTAGTATGGAGGGTAAAGAGTGGAAATAGCAGAACCATGTGATAAGAATCACTATAATTATCATAAATTTGGGGGAGAGAAAAAAAGGAAGATTAGAAAGCTAGAGCAGAGTTTAGGAGAAATATTTAGTCTTTCTCTCCAGATTACAGTCTGAGCTGTTCATTAGTTTAGATTGTAAGATTGCACATTTTCAATGTTCAAAGCTTCAGTGTTGCACTTGAATATAATGCTCACAAAATTCTGACAGCTGGCATAGACATAATTCTGAAATGTACTTCATTTTCACATTTTATTCTGAAAACATTTACTCCAAGAACATGTTAGAATAGAATTACACTTTCTTGCAAAAGTCCTGCTTCAGTGCTTAAATACAGGTTATAGATGTAATAAAATATGGAAATTTCTGAAAAGATTTCTGGATTACCAATAAAACCCACAGGAGACTCTAGAATAACCCACTAGAAATTTCCATATTTTTTTTTCTACAAAGCAGAAAATATAAAGCAATGAAAATTACAGAACTGCAACAAATACCTCGATCTATAGAATAACACGTTTATTTTTTGTAGAAGCTTAGCAATTGTCTAACATGGATACCTTTATTTTTGTAAGATATTTTTCTAAAATATTGCCTTAAAGTTCAACAGAATCCTGCATATTTCAAAGGATATTTGGACTTTAAATCATGTTTGAAAAGCAAAGGGCATCAAATTGTAGAGTTTGAAATATCAGTGAAAGCCATGAAATCTAGTCCTCTACTCAATGCAGGAATTAAAAGTCATCAACAGATGTTCAGTTTCTGTTTGAACATTTCTGGTAAAAGAACCACCACTTCCTTCAGGAATTCTTCTACTCTCAAATTGTGGTTATATTTATAAAATTATTCCTAACTCAACTTTTCTATAATTAAAAACTACTATCTTGTTGTCGTCATTTAGAGAACAGGCATTCATCTTCTTATTTCTGAAAAAGTTTCTCTATTTCTCCTGGTCTCCATGATAATCATATTGATCAACCACAGGGGAACTGATGGTTACCATATTTTTGAAATTAAATGAAGGTACAAGGAAGGCTCCAGTAATAATTTCATCATAATTACCATATCATTAACCATGAACTTTCCAATCTTGATTATTTTTGGAACAGTTTATCACACATCTGGAAACTGGTAAACGCTGATCACATGATTGTGTTCAGAATCCAACTTAGTGTTTTAGAAAATGCTTCAGTTTAACTCACATAAAACCCATCAGCTTTCCCAGGTACACCAATCAGGAAATGTGACCAAATGAGTTAATACTATTTTATTGTAAGGGTACATTAACATAATTTTGCAAGTGATGGGTTCTTGATTCTCTCTAAATTTTCTTGTTTTCTTGCAGACACTTTATTACCCAAACTAGGTGACATCATCATTGCTAATAAGAAGTGTAGTTTGATGTCAGTTTATATTCTAGTGACTTGCCCTGTCAGTGTTGGTGGGTGTGGTTTTAGAGATTATTTGGTTGGGTTGTTTGCCTGTTGGCTTCATTGACAGTTTCTTGATTGTCAATGAAAGGTAGGTTATTATTTACTTGACTGTTGGTCTGATGTTAATCCTGGAGTTAATCTGTGCTGATCTGGATGCTGGATGCTGATTGCTGATGGAGAGGTCCTTGGATCTTTTGTTCCTTTTTTGGCTGTTTGATTGTGTCTTTTGCATAATCTATAGATGTTGTTAATGTATATGTGCCCTGTGTCAAGATTCAAAAGGAAATTTTATAGGGGGGGTATTATATGTATATGCATGTGTGTGCTAGCTAGGTTTGTTGAAAGCCTTCAGTAAAAAATCTTGACACAGTAGAAATTGTGGCAAAGGTCACTGAGAGAGAATTGTTATCTTGTTTGCATTCCACAACTTGAGTTTCCCGTGAGAAAGAGTTTTGGAGGTTTGCAGGTGTGAGGGGAAGTACTTTCAGAAGTCATTGGACTCCTTGGTGAAATGGTTGGACAGTAATTAACATGTGATAATTAATGGGGTGGAACTTTGAACTTTACTTGGGTGTTGGAATCCCGGAAGCTTTAGATTCAGGATTCAACTGAACGTACCAGTACCATGTTCTTAATAAAATTTTATTCTTTGGACTTTCGTTCTCTGGAATTTTAATTGCGTTGAGGATGTGGTGTGGAACCCTGACACCCTGTTGATGGCTAATTTTGCCAGAGTGCCAGACTTCTAGAAATTTTCTGTCATTTTTGTACTTGGCTTTTGCAAGTGAAAATATAACTCTCTCTCTGTCTCTATTACATTCTGAGAAGCTGGACTAGGTCTCTTTTGAAATATTTTTCTCTACACATTATGCAGCTGCTCTCTCTTATCTGCTCCTTCCCGAAGCAACACCCCATCTATCAAGGTCTTTCTCACATACCATTACTACAACAGAGGCTACTCATGTTGCCATCTACTACTTACATTGGGAAAAGCTTATTTGGTGCCTTGTTTTTTAATGGGTCTTATGGAAAGAATATTAATAGAAGTAATATAAAAATAATTCAGTTCAGTTATGGGTGATATTATCTTGGTGAGTTTTGAAGGCTGATAGGAGCTAACCATAAGAAAAGTGAGTTTTGAAAGTCACTGTGGTTAGATGGCAATGATTAGATGGGAAGCTAGAATGTATTCAAATTCAAATATTCAAATTCAAATATTCAAATTCAGATTTTATTAGATGATGGAAAGATCTCTGTTGGTTAGTGTTTTGTATAGGTGTCATGTGTATGTGTCTGTTACCTGCTTTAATATGGGATACAACCTGAAGGTATCATCATCATCATCATCATCATGGACCCTGCCTTCTGGAGCTGTAGCACCCCAAATATAGAGGTTGGTGTTTACTCTGTTTTGGGGCCTGTAAAGTGTTTAAGACCTATTCTAAATGTAGGTCTGGGGTTAATGTGTTTGTGTAATTCATATCATGGTTTATTGTTACAATATAATTGTTTTTATTTCCAGCTGTCTGCATTGTTTTATGTATTTAATTCTTTTTGCTGTTTCTTTAGATTCTGTAAGACACAGAAAGACTACCGGAATGGGTGGGCACAACTCAGATTTAAATACCATCATCTCAATTGGAATTCCTAAAATCTCAGGTTAATCAATTACAGCGTATTCCATTCCATATAATATATGAAGTCTTGAATGAAAGCTCTTACCAAATAGTCCATTTTCATCCAAAGTTGGCACCAATCAATGCTGGAAATGCAACTGTCTACATTTCCTTGGACTCTTGGAAAAGCTTGGCCAAGATGGCAGCTTATTACCAGTAGAACAAGGTTTATGACCCAACACATTTTCCTAAGGGTAAGTAGGGTTTCAATGTTATTTTGATCAAAATTTAGCAACTATTCTTTATTTTATTTATTTTTATATATTTTATTTATTAGAATTTGTCAAACAACAACAGTAAAAATGGATACAAGAGTGAGAAACATAAGAAAATACAGTGACAAGGATGATAGGCACATCCATACATTTTTCCATGCCTCTTCTACTTAAGTATGGTGTAAGGTCCACGGAAGTCAGTTGTCAAGCGTAAAAGAAATGTATATGCTGGGATTTTATTATTCTATGCTTTTGCAAATAATACAGTACTTCTTTTAGCCATGACACACACATTATAAAAAGAGGCTGGGGAGTTGGGTTTAGATAGCAACAACTTGGAAGCTTTTTATCTTTTAATTCAATTCAATTCAATTTCAAATTTATTGGTCACATACACAGTCATACATGGTACGATATGCAGTGAAATGCTT